>BPTQ01000002.1:80254915-80508558 GCA_019973895.1 Chrysanthemum seticuspe | reverse complement strand
TGTTAGCTCGTAGATTTGTCATTGTTTACGTTATTTAGTAGAGTATTAGTTAGTTTGTAGCGTAGTTTAGTTTAGAGCAACATCGTGGAGGAAGGACGGGTCTTTACCCACTGTATGCCTGATCCACAGTCCGATAGGAGGACATATTGTTTGTAAGTATAAATACCCCTTCCATCCATGGAAGGGGTGTGGCTTCTTTGAATCTAACCTTTCACATTTATTAAGCAACTCTCTTCAAGAAACCTCCTCTCTACTCTCTTCATCTTCTATAATGGCTTTCTTATTTAATCATTGTCCTAGACCACCCGAATCATCAAACAACATAAATATTTACGATCCTACAATTGGTACCAGAGCCAAGGTTGTGTTGTTTTGATGTTTCGTATGGTTTTGATGCGGTTTGTTAAGTGATGTTTATTGACGGTTTGTTGGACTCTTTGGTACGGTGTGTTATGCTTTTGATTATGTTTGATGTGGTTCATTGTTTTGGTCGCGATGGTTGGTTTGAAAACGGTTTTGAATTGATTTTTATTGAGCTTACTGATTTTAACATGGTTTTTGATGAGGTTGATTTGGTTTTAATATTACGAGGTGGTGTTTTTTGATTCCGTATTTTATGTTGCTGTTTTTATAATGTGTAAATCTGTTGGTTGCTGCTGGTTGTCCTTGTTGATTCTTGTTTCTGTTTTCTGGTGACTCTGCCAGTTTATGGTCATAAGCGAGTTGGGTACTGGTTCAGTTTCATGCGAGTTACTTAACTCGCATTTGTTCTTATTGCACTCTGCTATTGAGCGAGTTGCTACTGAATTAATGTCAAAAGCGAGTTGTCATGCTGCCCAAATGATGCGAGTTGAGTCAGAATCAAAAGCGACTTGTAATATTCTTAAGAGATGCGAGTTGGGTACAAACTTTAAGGATGCGAGTTGGCTTGCTTTTTGAGCGAGTTGGTATCAAATGCGAGTTGGTATGGTCAAAGGAAAGGTGTTTAACTTGTCCAAATACAGTGTCTATGATGCGAGTCTTGTGTACTGATTAAGATGCGAGTTGTAATAAAACTGGGTAAGCGAGTTGAATATGGATGGGTAACAAGAAGCGAGTTGTCAATTAAGTGATGCGTGTTGACAGAATGAGATGAAGAAGAATAACATTGTGACCACTAATACCAACAAGAACAAGACTCAAAACAACTTCAGGCTTTTTACCATCATCAATCAAGATCAATCAAATTACATCCATATCAAAACCTAATTCACAAATATCAGAATCACAAGTCTATCCTATATCATTCAAAGTTTGAATACAAATCTCATCTCATCATTTCATACAATCCAATTCAAATAGATGATAACATTACAAAGACCAGAGTACTCGAATATTAAAGATCTCAGTGTGTTTCATATTTCGTGTGGTTCAACATTGTCAAGAGACCTTAAAGATCATACTCACACGAATTGAATAAACATCATTGATCTATCTAAAAAGTCTAAGCTTCCTGGTAATATACGAAAATTATCAAGAAAAACAAAGCCTCTCAGCCTCATTTTTCCTGTCTTTCGATTCTTTGAATACTAAGATATTATTTGAAGCATAGCCTCATATTATATGTCCGAACTATTGAGAATCAAACTAAAACCTTTTGGTATTTCAGTTGTATCTCACGCTCGTTTAAACCAAACAAAAGAACAAAAGCTCACCTACCTTGATACGCTGGTGTGATATTGTATCAGTCACTATCACAACGAAAGCCATCCCTGTGGCGTTGTTTAACATCAAACTATCCTTGTGGTGATGTATTATCTGAGACGAGAGGCAAAGGTGTGATGGAGGCGTGTTACTTGTGAGGTGATAAGGGTTTGATGGTGATAAGGAGCGTCTTGTGAGATGTGGGGGGCGGACATATTAAGTGAAGGAGAGTTTTTAGGGTTATGTTAGGGTTCTAAAGTTTAGGGCATGAATCTGTGTTATGTGGGTTTTATATCCGTGCAATTAGGGTTGTCTTTGGTCTTGGATCAGTTATCTCGTGGTCATGGGCCTTAGCAGATGTAGTTTGGATGGGCCACAATATTATGTTGTTATTTGGACGGTTGGACCTGATATAACATACTCATGTACTCGACCAAAGTATTTGAGGGATCAAGTGATGGGCTTCGTTGAGTGTATATGGGATTAGGTAATATCTTGTTATTAATGGGACATTGGACCAAAGTTTTGAGATGCAAATCACGTAAATGAATGAATATATTAAGATTTGGATTGAATATATGGATTTGATTTCATGGGCCTTGAATGAATCATGTATGGACCAGCATTAGATGTTGTATGTGAGATATTGATGTTGGCCTGCAAGAGGTAAAATAATTGTGTTATGATACATGTATTTTTGGCTACTGTTGGTATGGGCTTCTCATAATTGGATATTATGCGACTGATATGATTTGAAAAATAAAATGAGATTGCTGATATGAGGTTTGGTACGATTGGGTATGATAAGGTGACTTGTTCAATATTGGTTAACACATTTTCACTGAGATTATTAGGACACGGGTTGAATTGATGGTTGAACAAAGTTGACTACAGGGTTTTGTACGGTATCTCTCATTTGAATTTGAAGTGATGTTTTCCGGGGGCGTTCACTTGTTTTGTCTTCTTTCTTTCTACCTTTTCGCGAAGATGACTCGTTTGGGCATTTACAGAGTGTGATAAAGACTTGGCTATTTAGTTACGTTTGTGATTCTTTCTCACTTGACCCACAACGTTGCTATCACTTCGGTGTCTCACTCAGTTGAGAATGTCAAGAGGTTTTGTACATTGGGTACACCGTTTCTTCTTCACAAGGATTAGTACACGTTTAAGCAACAATTCTAGGGAATTTTACTTCACGTTCAAGTTTGGTATATTGGATTTACTTCACCATGTGATCACATAAATAACCGACAGAATTTGTGGATGATGTGTTTTCCAAAGTGTTGATTGGATGGTTGATGATGTTGTTGATGTTGGATAATGAACCGCTGCATGTTCCCCTAAAACAGATATTCACTGAAACCAAAGTCGTCATAACACATTCAAGCTGACATTGTTTACGGTTTTGTCTTGATTTTGTAAAATTCCGCGAAAGAAACTATTTCTCGGTTTAAATCATAGACTTGTAAAATCCCGTGACAATGAAAACATCCTGGTTAAAGTAATGAGCATTTCCGGAACTATCATACGGTTTATTCTTGGTTTTGTAAAATCCCGCGAAAGAAACTATTTCTCGGTTTAAACTATAGAATTGTAAAATCCCGTTATGATGGAACCATCTTGGAGAAAGGAAAGCGTATCTCAGGGTCTTCTGATGCTGGTGTTACGGGTTCTGTTTCGAAGAAGGGATAAAAGGGTGTACTTCATAAATTGGATGTGTGTTTGGATATTCGTCATGGCAGTTTGGTTATTGCTTGGTTTTACGGGGTTCTGTGCTTTTTAACCATGGTCGGGATGAAAACCATTATCAAAGTTCATTTAAATGTCAAAGAAGGCTAGATTTGAGCTTTTAACAAGATGTGACAACGGGGTTAATTCACTATAATTTATTTGAGGTTGAAGTGAAATATCACGGGCGAGTGTACTTAGTATCTGAAGGTATCGGGGATGGTTGGATGAAGATTCTTCATGATCCTTGTTCGAGCTTATTATCAAAAACCAAGACTTGAAAATCTAGTTATTGTTGGGTGTCTTTTACCTTTTCTTTTACCACTTGGGGGAATTGGGCTCATACCACCACAAAATAACTATCACTTTAAGGAGTTACGTTGTAGTGCTCAGTGTCACATTCAATTGTGGATTTTCAAGAGGTAATGTACGTCTTATACTTGATGGTTTGTTGGTTGAAGAGTATAGAGTACATAGAGAGTACTTAGAGATGCTAATGGAAATCGGCACCGCTCTTTGTTTCATATGTGCAAGTTTAAGTCACGAGTTTGGGGTAGTTTACTTCAGGGTCAAATTCATCATATTGGGTTTTCTCCATCAGTTGTCACAACAAAGAGCCTACTGAATGATAATGGGGTTGATTATAAGGTTGCCAAGAGATGATGAAAAGAGAGAGATTATGACGTCTGTTCACTTCAGTTCAGGCCTCGTACTTCATCATTATGACGTATGAACACAACAGTTCATGCCTCGTTCTCTAAAGAAAAGAAAAGTGTACGCTTCAGTACGCTTTATCTTCTGAAGAAGAGAAATCTTCTTATTATGACCATTCTCATCAACATGCTTCATACTTTTTCCATGCGCTTCAGTCATCAAGTGAACTGGGCTACCATTGATTGTTTTCTTATTCCACTTGCTCAACTATAATGACGATGGCGACATCATGTGCTAATTTTGCAGGGGAGAAGTGTGAATAGAATACTTTTGGATGATTTCACTTATTTAGTCAAGAATGGCATCTCCGTATGCAATTCTTGAGGGGGAGAAGAAGTGTGAATTTTTTGCATGGTTGATTGATATTTGAGAATAAATGGTCAAACGGCTCCAAACTCATGTAAGAACCGAGCTTCTTATTATCGGGTTATCTTCACATGATGTTTCTTTTAAGAGCCGTTGGTTGACATCTTCACTCGGATTGATGAGTTTTTTCGACAAAGTGCTTCCGATTAATGCTTCACGTATACATCAACATGATGATTCCGAACAATCTCTCTGTTCTTGTTTGATGTGATTGGTAGTTTGGTGTTACCATCTTGTGTGTTCGTTGCGGCCTGATTGCTGATTTCCTTGATGAACATCTTTCTGTTCTTGTTTGATTGGGAGGGATTTTAGTTAAGGGGATTTGCAAGATGTAAGTTAATTGGGATGCTTTTTGGTGGGATGATTTTTGGTGTGAGTTGAAGATGTTGACTTTCTATTCCCCAAATGGACAATCTAGAAGAAGGTCGAGTCTACAGTCTGTCCTACATTTTCTGCTACATGTTAGAAGACTAAAGACGAGTTGCATTTAAAGATCTAAAGACTTCTTCTTATCTCGGGCATTTATTAACAGATTGTCGGTTTAGGGGAGAGCACTAATTGGGGGAGAGTGTAATGCCGAATTTAATCCCTAATTAGACTTGCTCATTCTGTTCTTCAGCAAGTTGATTCCCACAAAGACTTCAAGCAATCTTTTCAACAGATTTCAAGTATTTGGGCTGATAAAGTGTTGCTGATTCTGAAGTGTCAAAACCAGCAAGGGGGAAGGAGACAAGCATCTAAATGCGAGTAAACTTGATGAACTTAATACTTCTGAGTAATTGAAGATATCCCGGGAAGACAAATGTTATTACCGCAGAGAAACTCAAGGTTTGACTCATGGCGAGTAAACTTGATGGACTTAATACTTATAAGTGATTGAAGTTATCCCGGGAAAACAAATGTCATGACCGCAGAGAAACTCAAGGTTTTACTCATCAAGGCGTTTAGTGTTCTTATTCCAACTATGTGGGAGAAGAGATGGAAGAGTTAGTTTCTGAAGATGAAAGAGGTACACAAGTGTGTGATGATTTTGATGTTATCACAATCATCAGGGGAGAGATATTGTGTACATTGGGGATGTTCAGCTGTTTTACTTGAGGGCTTAATTAGTGATTCAGAGATATAATCACTTATTCCGGAGTTGAAGATCCGCAGAGATAGTCCTCCGCAGAGATAATCAGTAATTCGTTTGCCTCTTCAATGTTATCGGTTATTCTCTCTTTGGGCATTCGGGTACTTCGGGTTCTTGAGCTTCATACACTTTCTTCAGGAGGAGAGAAAAGTATACATCGGGGTTATTCTTTTGCTATTGGACTTAATCTGCTACTTCGATGGTATAAGTTTCTTTGTCTTCGGGTATGTGTATTCGGGTTCGTGAGCTCTAGTCTAAGAGACTGACTGCATCAATTCAACTACACGGGGGAAGTGGTCTCTTAACACCTTTTGGAATGGATTGCGTCAGACTTCAGTGGTTATGAAATTTGAGAAGAATTTTAAAGAGTGGGATGATACGTTGCTGTTCTTGTTGATGATATAACCCCGAACGGAGACTTACAATGATCCTTCTTATTTGGAGCAGCTAGATCGATGATATGGTGTGCGTTCTTGTACATCTGGGCTAAGGCAAGCTTGAAAGAAAGCTTAGAATCTGCTCAATAAGAAGATTTACGGTTTGGGGGGAAGCTACCAAAGTCTCACTTTCAAGTGGCTCAATTTCTCTCTTCGATTCAAGAGTCTTGGAAGCTTTGGTGGTGAATGTTTAAGAGATGATGACTTCTTTCTTCTACGACGTGCTGCTCGATATCCTTATCTCGGTACTCGTATCATCATCTTCTTAAATTATATCATCTACTCTATCTTTGTATATATTTATCAGAAAAACTAAATACAAAAATATAAAACCAACAAAAAGAAAATAGAAAAATATAAAACCAACAAAAATCCATAAAAATCAGAAAAATTTGAAAAATACCAAAAATATGTTTTCTCAAGACATGTCTTCTGGTATCGATAACATCTACGGTCTTAGAAATGTCATTCAATAATGGCACGGGACTTTAGATGAAGTTTGAGCAGGAGGTGTAAATATTATTTTTCAAAACATGTCTCAAAAAAAAAAGGCTTACAGTTATTTCAGACTGTAACCCGCGCTTCAAAAATGGCTTACAGTTATTTCAGACTGTAACCCGGGTTTCAAATGATGGCTTGCAGTTACTTCAGACTGTGACCCGCGCTTAAACAATGGCTTGCTATTATTTCAGATAGCATCCCGTTCTTTTAAAGGAAGGAAAGTGTTGCGCTAAACCAATTTTCAAACATTTCGTGCACTTATCCTATAAACAAAATGAGGAAAGTATGTCGAAGGACTGCTGTTCCTACTCAAATATTTTTCCGTCTAAAATTCTTCAGAAAAATATTTGTAGTATTTCAAAATGGTGGAAAATGAGTTGCTTTAAAACCAATCAAATTCAGAGTTTTATAAAATTTGAAAACTCAATCAATGACTTCAGCGCTTTTAATCTTTCTAGAAAAAATGAGTCATTGATTGAGGGGGAGATGTAAGCTCCCGGAAAATTTCAATGTACTTAACATTTTAATCAAGAATTGATCACGATCTATTTCATCATGAAATTTTCTGAACATCACTTTTGCATATCATTTGGCATATGCATGATCAACGCAGCTCGAGCGTTCATAAATATACCGTTGTGATCTAAATAAATTTCCCCACTATCCTGATAACCTTAAAACACGTAACGAATACGTAAAAATTTGTAAAAATTACGAATTTAAAAATAACAAAAATATATTAAAATTTGTATCGGGCCTCAAAACTCATTGGACTTTTCACCACTCGGACCCGACACATAAATGGGCCTCGTAACCGGACCCAAAGCTACACCATTTTCTTGTTGGGCCTTGGCTTAGCTCACGCATCACAAAGGGAGCCCAACTCCCCATCTTTCCTTATTGATGGGCCTCGTTAAACGGATCAAAACCCCAAGCCCAAGTTTACATTAGAAGAGTTAGTAAATGATTTTTTTTTTGTGTTTCTTTCTGTGATAACCGAGCAAACCAAAACAAGTAACCAAACTAGAAATATACTCTCACCTACTTTGACCTTGTTTCTTGCGTGTGTGCATGAACAAAAGAGGAGACAAATACCCCATGTTAGCCACCCTAACCACGATATTTAAATCCCCTACACCCTTGATTATCCATTTTACTTAAGAGACCTTTGGATATTATGCTCCCTAACCACCCCCTTGATGTCGACTAAACCAACCAAGACCCTAAAGTCTCGCTGCCACTCTCCACACGCATGGAAACATGCTTCAAACATGACCAAGTTCAATGTACATGTGACTAATAAGTCCTAGAAGTTGGGAAGCTAGGAGTTAAATATTTGAAAGGCCATGCCTAAACTTTCCTTATAACCACTTGGCAAATCACTTCACTCTCATTCATTCTCCAAAAACTGAATTTCCAATTCACCAACAAAGCTCACACACACGTAAATCCTCCACTGTGGAGTTCGAGTCAAGCAAAGAAATTTTAGCTCGTGTAGTTGGGTGTAGAAGAGAAGGTTTAAGCTAGAAGAATACTTGAGTAAAATAGGATTCGGGTAACAAGTTATAAGGAGATCAAGGAGTACTCGAGTTCATTCGACACGTTCACTCATTTCACGTAACATCTCCACTCCAAGTGAGTGTGGTAAGTTTCGCTAGAACCATCTCGCATTCATTTTCGATATCATTTTCTGTCATCACGAGTATATGTCACACGTATAACTTAAACCCACTTCGAGTACAAGGAAGCCAAGAGCTTTTCTTTCGAGCTTATTTGTAATAAGCCGAACATATAAGCTCACCACCTTGTGGAAAACATAGACATAATAAAAACTAAAATACTTAACTACTTGAGAAGAAGAAGAAGAATGGAAACAAGAAAAGGAATCATGCATGTATCTCGACATTCAGTAGCCATATACACAAAATATAGTACAGAAACCTCACAATATATAGCATGTAACGAAGAATTAAGACACATAAAGAGTCTAGCTCAGTTGGTTAGGAGCGTATGGTGTTAAACGGGAGGTCACGAGTTCGAAACCCACCCTATGGCGCTTTTTCTTCTTTTTATTTTACAACTTTCACAGTTTGGCAGAATATACCCCTACACTTCAAATAACTTTATAACTAAATAAGTAAATGTTTTAAAGTGTAATAAAAGTTAACTTTGTAAAAATCAGTTTTACCGAGGGACTAAAAGTGTCAAATCCGAAAACTTTAAGCCTATAATATTTATAGGTACGAATTGTCATTTTCTAAAAGTATAGGGACTAAACTTGTACTTTTTGTAACTCAAGGGTAAAAAGTGTAAATTCGGGAAAAGTTTAGAAAAACTTATAAACCCATAATAACTTCGTAAAAACAAGTATTTTGATCTTATGAGTATTTTATTTCGGATAACGGTAAATGTATTACATATATATATATATTATAAGATTATAATTATATATATATATCAAATCCGATAAAACACACGGGGAATTTATTTCAATACGTTAAAATACTCAACAAATCTATTAAGATCACAACGGGGGAACATTTCACTTACGCGTAAGTGAGGATCACTAATTAAGGCAATGTAGCATGAAAAATTAACTTAAAACGTTAATCACGATCGCACACTATTGGATTGGACAATCCAATGATCTATTGAATAAGAATATTCAATGCTCTATTATTTTGGTCGCGAACCAAAATGCTCATTACTGAGATTCGCCATCTCATCATTTTAGGTTTCGAGTTGGAACCTCCGCTACATTGTGCTTGATCTATTTGTGCGTGTGCATTATCATCAAGGTGAGTTCATAGCCTCGCTTTTACTTTATTTTTATAAACCCCGCGAGGGAGATACATGCTCTAAACTAGAACACAAGGTTTTTCATAAATGCTTGATCTTCTTGATTATTGGTACTGCCTAAGTTGTTAGCCACAAGTCCCCTGATCATGAACCATTAGTCACCGCGAGTGAACGTAGATATCGTGAATAGTACTATGGGGAATAACGAACCCCGTTTCGGTTATAGAGAAATAACCGGGGCGCACCATATCGAATTTCTTTAGGTAATTGGCTATTACCTCCTTTGGGGCATATTTACGTACACTGGTAATTCGGTGTATGCAGTTGAGTCTTGGTTTCATGAGCTTAGCGCATAATAATCTGTGATATTTTTCTTATGATATTGTTAGTTTACAATGATCATGATCTTATACTTGTGTTCAACTTATTTTAAACCTATGGACTTCACTCAACATTTTTGTTGACCTTTTTAAGCATGTTATCTCAGGTAATCAGTGAAGATTATGACCAAGGTGCGGAACGGGGCATGGCAAGGCTTATCTGGTGGTGTAAAACATAAAAGTTATCATTTCTTTCAAACTCATGATCTTTCTTTTGGGAAAAACACTTGATCTATTTACAATATTTTGTAACAAACAATGAGTTTTCGATGAATGATAACTATTTTAATAAAACGTCTCTTTTGAGTCGTTTTCTATAATTATTGACTATGATCTCCATTCAAGTAACACCCGAATTAGTCTTCCGCTGTCATTAAGATTTTCGGGGGTGTTACAGATTGGTATCAAAGCCAAGGTTATAGAGAACCAAAGAGTTTTTCAAAATCATTTGGACTATAACCGCACTTTTTAAACGGGACTATTTTACACCACTGCCTTACGCCCTTCCGTGACCGCTCTATGCATTAGGATTGATGCATCACTAGATCATAAGTAAATGACATTCATTTTAAGTTAGGCATGGAGATTTGCTTAGCTAACTAAAATAATTATATTATGTGGCATTTACTTACATTAATTTATGGGTTGTTACAGTACCATGTCTGCATCCCACCCAGTTGTTCTGTCCTCAGACACTGAGATGGATGATACCATGTCCTCTACGACTGTCACTATGCCAGCTCATCCCAGTCCTGTCATACCAGTTACTGTTTCGGACGAAACTGAACCTTTTGAGGAAGGTGAAGTTGCCCGAACTCCTACTGCTCCAGCTATGACTGCTCATCCTCAAGAGTACAATGCTTTTGCTTCCATGACCCTAGATCAATACTATGAGTCGCAGCAATGGCTACCTGCTTCAGATGTTGCTGTGGATGATGAATCATCCAAATCATCAGAAAGCACTGACTCTGCTTCATCAGATTCTTCTGGATCATCTGCCCAAGCTATCCGTCGTCGCCGACGTATGATTCGTGTTCTTAAGCCTAATGAACCTGAGCCGTTTGGAGTACCTTATAGACTGCATCCTAATGGTAAGACCTTCAAACGCACTGCTAGGAAGCGTGTGCGACCCATCACCATGACTCATGTGATGCCACCAGCTCAGTCATCACCAGCTCAGTCACCACCTGCTCAGTCATCACCAGTTTCACCTGCTGTTCCACCTACTGCTACTTCACCACCACTGCCACTTACTGTGTTCTACCATCAGACTACTACTGTTCCTGTTTCATCACCACCTACAGCATCACCTCCTTTGGACACTTTTAGTGAGCCAATTTTACCGCTCTGCATCAAGTGCTATCCACCATCACTATCTGATCCTGAAAAGCCTACTCAAGTGGACAACGAGGCCGGGCCAAGGAAGAAATCCGGTGCTAGAAGATGGTCATTCTTGATACCTTTACTTAGACGTTGGAGAGAAGAGGAAGGAGCACCTAGTTCGTTTGAGCTTGGAGAAAGCTCGACTACTGCACCAGCTCCAGTCATACCTGTTACCGGTGAACCAGTACACCACACTATTCCTCTGTTGGCTACGAGACTTATCAGGCACGAAGATCAGCTGAATGAGCTCATGGCACATTATGATGAGATTCCACTAGTGAGGATAGAGAGTTTGGAGGAAGAAGTTGAGAACCTCGTGGTAGGTCGCTACTCCATCGAGATTGTGTTTGATATGATGAGTACTCAGATTGTGGAGGCAAGAGAGGCTGTTAACCAATTGACTCGGAGATTGGAGACTACTATTCGTGATGCTAGCACTTTGAGAGAGACTGCTTTGGGTCGAGAGAGAGTCCTACATCACGAGCTTGCATCTGCTCATGCTCACACTGCTATTCTGGAGGAGAGGATTGATGACCTCGAGGCGAGAGATCGAGCCCGTGAGCAGCAGATTCGAGACTTGACAGCTATGGTCGAGGAGATTCGTCGTCGTCAGGATGACGCATCGGGAGATGCGTAGATCCTAGTCATCTTTATCTTAGTATGTATCATAAAGCCGCCATATGAGGCATTAAGGCTTGTATCTTTTTGGTTTGTAACCTTGGAACAAGAATTATGATGATGTAACTTATGGTTGTGAACAAACTATGTAACGATGTATTCCATGGTTGTATTTCTATTATTCTGATGTTATGTTATTATTCCTCGGTGATGTATGCCGAACCAATCCTTATGTCCTTATACATATATTATGATTTGTTGAGAAAAATCATGATTCACTTGTTGTTCATATCGATATCATATCATTGATTTAAAGTGGTGATCTTGACTATTATGATATTTATAATATGTAATCACTTTTATCATCGATCGATAATTTCTTAATCTTGGTGTTTATTCTTGGAAATTTTAAAACTACCTCATCCACCATCACTCCCGCAGCTATTCGAAAAATGGTCGCTGAAAGTGTTAGCGCAACTATAGCACATCATTTTGTATCTACTACTTTTGCGCCATTACTTGAAATATCCCCAATCGCCTTAGACACAACTTATGAGATAGAACTTGCCGATGGGAAAATAATAGGAACCAACACCGTAATCCGTAATTGTCCTATTCTATTACAAGATCACTCGTTTCTCATAGATCTTTTGCCAATCAAACTTGGAAGTTTCGATGTCGTAATTGGCATGGATTGGTTGTCCAAACACCGTGCTAGGATTTTTTGTGACGAGAAAACCGTTCATATCCCGATCAACGGTGAAACCTTAGTCATCCAAGGAGATCAAAGTAGAAAGTACTTAAGTATCATATCCTGTGCGAAATCAATAAAGTACATGGAAAAAGGATGTTATGCCTTCTTAGCTCAAGTAACGGAAAAGAAGTCGGAAGAAAAACGACTAGAGGATGTACCTGTAATCAAGGAATTTTCTGAGGTGTTTCCAGAAGATTTGCCTGGACTTCCACCTGCTCGACAAGTCGAATTTCAAATCGATCTTATTCCTGGAGCTACTCCTGTAGCACGAGCACCGTACTGTTTAGCGCCCTCAGAAATGCAAGAGTTATCCAAACAACTAGAAGAGCTATCTGAGAAAGGATTCATTAGACCAAGTTCCTCACCCTGGGGAGCACCGGTATTATTCGTTAAGAAGAAAGATGGATCATTCCGGATGTGTATCGATTATAGAGAATTGAACAAGCTCACAATCAAAAACCGCTATCCCTTACCAAGAATCGATGATCTGTTTGATCAATTACAAGGCTCGAGTGTATACTCGAAGATTGATTTAAGATCTGGATATCATCAGTTACGGGTAAGAGAAGAAGATATACCCAAGACCGCATTTAGAACTCGATATGGCCATTATGAATTCCAAGTAATGCCATTCGGTTTAACTAATGCACCTGCTGTATTTATGGACCTCATGAATAGAGTCTGCAAACCATATCTGGATAAATTCGTCATTGTGTTCATCGACGATATTCTTATCTACTCTCGTAATAAAGAAGAACATGCGGAACATTTGAAGACTGTCCTGAAGTTACTCAAGGATGAAAAATTGTACGCAAAGTTTTCCAAGTGTGATTTTTGGATTGAGACAGTCCAATTTCTTGGTCATGTGATCGACAGTGAAGGAATCCATGTGGATCCCGCAAAGATTGAATCTGTTAAGAACTGGCCGGTACCCACTAATCCCACTGAAATTCGTCAATTCTTAGGACTTGCTGGTTATTATCGAAGATTCATCGAAGGTTTCTCGAAAATAGCTAAACCATTGACCGAGCTAACCCAGAAAACGAAGAAATTCGAATGGGGAGACGATCAAGAATCAGCTTTTCAACTTCTAAAGAACAAACTTTGCGAAGCACCTATCTTGGCACTACCGGAAGGAGCCGAAGATTTTGTAGTATATTATGATGCTTCACATATGGGTTTAGGCGCTGTTCTCATGCAAAGGAACAAAGTAATTGCTTATGCGTCACGACAACTCAAAACTCATGAGAAGAATTATACTACTCACGATCTAGAACTTGGCGCCGTGGTATTTGCACTCAAATTATGGAGACATTATTTGTACGGAACCAAGTGTATAGTGTACACTGATCACAAAAGTCTTCAACACATCTTAGATCAAAAGGAATTGAATATGCGTCAACGTCGCTGGCTCGAATTGCTTAGTGACTATGACTGTGAGATCCGTTATCATCCTGGAAAGGCAAACGTAGTTGCCGATGCTTTGAGCAGAAAAGATCGCCCTAAGCCACTTAGAGTGAGATCACTGGGAATGGTAATCAATTCACCTCTACCATCGAAAATTCTTGAAGCTCAAATCGAAGCCCTTAAAGAAGAAAATAGGCCGAATGAGAAGATTTATGGCATGCCGGAGAATGAGAATGGATTTGTGAAGAGATCGGACGGAACGCTATGTTTCAAAAATCGAAGCTGGATTCCACTCTTTGGAGGTATCCGAGAACTCATCATGCATGAATCACATAAATCAAAGTATTCCATACATCCTGGTCCCAACAAGATGTATCAAGATCTAAAGCTTTTGTACTGGTGGCCTAATATGAAGGCTGATATCGCTGTATACGCCAGTAAATGTTTGACATGCTTGAAAGTTAAAGCTGAACATCAAAAGCCATCTGGATTGCTAACTCAACCAGAACTTCCCGTGTGGAAATGGGAAAGAATCACAATGGACTTTATCACAAAGTTGCCAAAAACTTCTAATGGTTTTGACACCATTTGGGTTATTGTAGACCGTCTTACAAAGTCCGCTCATTTCTTGCCAATCAAGGAGAACGACGAGATGATTACACTCGCTAGACTGTACATCAAAGAGATTGTTTCTCGTCACGGTGTACCAATCTCTATCATATCTGATCGTGATAGCCGATTCACCTCAAGATTTTGGCAAACGCTTCAAAGAGCCATGGGTACCAACTTAGATATGAGTACCGCGTACCATCCTCAAACAGATGGACAAAGTGAAAGAACGATCCAAACTCTGGAAGACATGCTAAGAGCATGTGTGATTGATTTCGGAAAAGGATGGGATAAGCACTTACCTCTGGCTGAATTCTCTTACAATAACAGTTATCACGCCAGCATTAAAGCTGCTCCTTTCGAAGCACTCTATGGAAGAAAATGCCGATCACCAGTTTGCTGGGCGGAAGTTGGAGAAGTACAACTTACAGGCCCCGAAATTGTCCAAGAGACAACAGAAAAGATAATGCAAATTCGGCAAAGATTGCAAACAGCTCGAGATAGACAAAAGAGCTACGCAGATGTTCGAAGAAAACCAATGGAATTCCAAGTCGGAGACCGTGTAATGCTTAAAGTATCACCCTGGAAAGGGATGGTCAGATTTGGAAAACGAGGAAAGCTCAAACCTCGATACGTCGGACCATTCAAAATTCTTCAAAGAATTGGTCCAGTGGCATATAAACTTGATCTTCCCGAAGAACTTAGCCGAGTACATGACACGTTTCATGTCTCAAATCTTAAAAAGTGTCTTTCGGATGAAACTCTAGTCGTACCACTCAAGGACATCCAGCTCAATGACAAACTTAGTTTTGTCGAAGAACCCATCGAGATCATGGACAGAGAAGTTAAGAGGCTTAAGCAAAGCCGCATTCCTATCGTTAAAGTTCGATGGAATCATAAGAAACGAGGTGCAGAGTTCACCTGGGAGCGCGAGGATATAATGCGTTCCAAGTATCCCCACCTGTTCATCTAGATCACCCATGACAGCCTCTGCGAGTTTAACCGCGGGACGCGGTTCTCTTAAGGGGTAGGTACTGTAAGCTCCCGGAAAATTTCAATGTACTTAACATTTTAATCAAGAATTGATCACGATCTATTTCATCATGAAATTTTCTGAACATCACTTTTGCATATCATTTGGCATATGCATGATCAACGCAGCTCGAGCGTTCATAAATATACCGTTGTGATCTAAATAAATTTCCCCACTATCCTTGTAACCTTAAAACACGTAACGAATACGTAAAAATTTGTAAAAATTACGAATTTAAAAATAACAAAAATATATTAAAATTCGTATCGGGCCTCAAAACTCATTGGACTTTTCACCACTCGGACCCGACACATAAATGGGCCTCGTAACCGGACCCAAAGCTACACCATTTTCTTGTTGGGCCTTGGCTTAGCTCACGCATCACAAAGGGAGCCCAACTCCCCATCTTTCCTTATTGATGGGCCTCGTTAAACGGATCAAAACCCCAAGCCCAAGTTTACATTAGAAGAGTTAGTAAATGATTTTTTTTTGTGTTTCTTTCTGTGATAACCGAGCAAACCAAAACAAGTAACCAAACTAGAAATATACTCTCACCTACTTTGACCTTGTTTCTTGCGTGTGTGCATGAACAAAAGAGGAGACAAATACCCCATGTTAGCCACCCTAACCACGATATTTAAATCCCCTACACCCTTGATTATCCATTTTACTTAAGAGACCTTTGGATATTATGCTCCCTAACCACCCCCTTGATGTCGACTAAACCAACCAAGACCCTAAAGTCTCGCTGCCACTCTCCACACGCATGGAAAATGCTTCAAACATGACCAAGTTCAATATACATGTGACTAATAAGTCCTAGAAGTTGGGAAGCTAGGAGTTAAATATTTGAAAGGCCATGCCTAAACTTTCCTTATAACCACTTGGCAAATCACTTCACTCTCATTCATTCTCCAAAAACCGAATTTCCAACTCACCAACAAAGCTCACACACTCGTAAATCCTCCACTGTGGAGTTCGAGTCAAGCAAAGAAATTTTAGCTCGTGTAGTTGGGTGTAGAAGAGAAGGTTTAAGCTAGAAGAATACTTGAGTAAAATAGGATTCGGGTAACAAGTTATAAGGAGATCAAGGAGTACTCGAGTTCATTCGACACGTTCACTCATTTCACGTAACATCTCCACTCCAAGTGAGTGTGGTAAGTTTCGCTAGAACCATCTCGCATTCATTTTCGATATCATTTTCTGTCATCACGAGTATATGTCACACGTATAACTTAAACCCACTTCGAGTACAAGGAAGCCAAGAGCTTTTCTTTCGAGCTTATTTGTAATAAGCCGAACATATAAGCTCACCACCTTGTGGAAAACATAGACATAATGAAAACTAAAATACTTAACTACTTGAGAAGAAGAAGAAGAATGCAAACAAGAAAAGGAATCATGCATGTATCTCGACATTCAGTAGCCATATACACAAAATATAGTACAGAAACCTCACAATATATAGCATGTAACGAAGAATTAAGACACATAAAGAGTCTAGCTCAGTTGGTTAGGAGCGTATGTTGTTAAACGGGAGGTCACGAGTTCGAAACCCACCATATGGCGCTTTTTCTTCTTTTTATTTTACAACTTTCACAGTTTGGCAGAATATACCCCTACACTTCAAATAACTTTATAACTAAATAAGTAAATGTTTTAAAGTGTAATAAAAGTTAACTTTGTAAAAATCAGTTTTACCGAGGGACTAAAAGTGTCAAATCCGAAAACTTTAAGCCTATAATATTTATAGGTACGAATTGTCATTTTCTAAAAGTATAGGGACTAAACTTGTACTTTTTGTAACTCAAGGGTAAAAAGTGTAAATTCGGGAAAAGTTTAGAAAAACTTATAAACCCATAATAACTTCGTAAAAACAAGTATTTTGATCTTATGAGTATTTTATTTCGGATAACGGTAAATGTATTACATATATATATATATTATAAGATTATAATTATATATATATATCAAATCCGATAAAACACACGGGGAATTTATTTCAATACGTTAAAATACTCAACAAATCTATTAAGATCACAACGGGGGAACATTTCACTTACGCGTAAGTGAGGATCACTAATTAAGGCAATGTAGCATGAAAAATTAACTTAAAACGTTAATCACGATCGCACACTATTGGATTGGACAATCCAATGATCTATTGAATAAGAATATTCAATGCTCTATTATTTTGGTCGCGAACCAAAATGCTCATTACTGAGATTCGCCATCTCATCATTTTAGGTTTCGAGTTGGAACCTCCGCTACATTGTGCTTGATCTATTTGTGCGTGTGCATTATCATCAAGGTGAGTTCATAGCCTCGCTTTTACTTTATTTTTATAAACCCCGCGAGGGAGATACATGCTCTAAACTAGAACACAAGGTTTTTCATAAATGCTTGATCTTCTTGATTATTGGTACTGCCTAAGTTGTTAGCCACAAGTCCCCTGATCATGAACCATTAGTCACCGCGAGTGAACGTAGATATCGTGAATAGTACTATGGGGAATAACGAACCCCGTTTCGGTTATAGAGAAATAACCGGGGCGCACCATATCGAATTTCTTTAGGTAATTGGCTATTACCTCCTTTGGGGCATATTTACGTACACTGGTAATTCGGTGTATGCAGTTGAGTCTTGGTTTCATGAGCTTAGCGCATAATAATCTGTGATATTTTTCTTATGATATTGTTAGTTTACAATGATCATGATCTTATACTTGTGTTCAACTTATTTTAAACCTATGGACTTCACTCAACATTTTTGTTGACCTTTTTAAGCATGTTATCTCAGGTAATCAGTGAAGATTATGACCAAGGTGCGGAACGGGGCATGGCAAGGCTTATCTGGTGGTGTAAAACATAAAAGTTATCATTTCTTTCAAACTCATGATCTTTCTTTTGGGAAAAACACTTGATCTATTTACAATATTTTGTAACAAACAATGAGTTTTCGATGAATGATAACTATTTTAATAAAACGTCTCTTTTGAGTCGTTTTCTATAATTATTGACTATGATCTCCATTCAAGTAACACCCGAATTAGTCTTCCGCTGTCATTAAGATTTTCGGGGGTGTTACAGGAGAATGTTTTCAAATCTACATCATCTAACGAGCTTTCTTAATTATCCTACATGCTTAATTAAAAATGATATTTGCCTGTGTCGAAGGACTAGGAATTTAGGATATGATTGTTAGGTTTAGATGATTAGAGTTTGATTAACACATAAACCCCATGCCTTATATGATCTGATTGTTATGTTGAATTGACTTTTATTAGTCAATTGTTGTTTGGGTGATGTCGACCACCATATATTTGTATGTGTGTTCACTAACGTATGCAGGTATATTGGTATAAAAGAATGTTCCCGATCCGGATCCCACAATTGAAGATGATTGGATGCCGAAAGGAAAGGGTAACTATATCTTGGGTTGACAAATGAAGAAACGGAGCTTAATTGGACTTCTATGGAGAGTTGGCATAAATGCAACATAAGAGGTCTCACTGCATCGGCAAATGGTTTTCTTCTAAGTGATTGAAGAAACAGAGCTTAATTTGACCTCAGTTGGCATTCAAAATGCAACGTAAAAAGAAGTCTCACTGCATCTGCAGACGGTTTTCTTCCAAGCCCTACAGCAGCAACATCAACAAAAGCAGCTCAACCACCTAACGTATCTTTGTGCAGGATTTCATTTTTAAACAATTTGATTAAATTGTTTTGAAAATGGGAAAATATTGTTTCGAAAATAAATTGGACTAAAATTTGAAAATCACCGGACTTCTTTTTAACAAAACCTAAGTCACTCAATTATTGACTTCTGTCATCGATTGAGGGGGAAAGTGATTTAAAATAAAATATTTTCAAACGATATTTCTTCACAAAAGTTCCGGTTTGTACAACAATAAGTGGTGATCTAAAGATTTAATGTTATGTCATGGTATGATTTTCTTTAAAACTCAAAGATCTTACAAAATGAAATTTTTTCTGTTCTTGTTTGATTGTGAGATTGTTTTATTTTACTTAAAGATCGTTTAAAAACTATCATACCTGACACTAACAATCTTTAATGTCCATAGTTGGTCCATCTGATAACGCTACACGCGTCGTTCGGGGTCAAGGAAACTTCCTTTTCTTCGAGCAAGTTTTATAACACCCTAGGCAGTGAACCTAATCGTTGTAGTGTAGTAATTAGGGTAAGCCACGGGTATTGATATCGTTCTCTAGGGGAATAGGAATGCTAGTAGGGAGTTACTACGCTAAGGTTAAGGTTGAGGAAGATTATTTTTTATCTTTTTATATTTTATGAAAATGGAAAGGTACGAATCTCGGGTATTGGATTTGGGGGGTTGGTATTTCTACCGATTACTCTACTATTATCTAATTATCTAAACTAAGGTTGTGGGAGTCTATGTCTAATTAATGTGTGCTCGTATGATAGTTTAAAGATGTGTTTACTTAGTTTGTATTACTCCTTAATTATCTCCTATTGATGGTTGAGTGTCACGACTTATTCCTAGTTGCGTTGTGTTTCTAAAGTTGTAGGGTATGCGTTTCTCCCTAACTCTTTGAACTTACCAAAGGGTCTTGTCTACAAATCCACGTAGAGATTATAGACTCCTACTCTAAGGCACTCTTCGGATGTTTTAGCCTACAATCACTCAGGTAATCATACTCTAAGGTTCACAAAGATGAATCAAGCATTAAGTACACAACGAATGACCTATCGCATTACTAGATCATTAATCAACTAAGATAAGAAACAACCAATCAATATTCAATAATTAAGTTTCATACTTCCTAAGCAAACACACAAATAAATTAGCCGGACATGGAGAACATGCAAGCATACACACAAATAATCAAAGACATAATTGAATTAATGAAGCAAAGACTTATCTTGGTGTAAGATAGGGTTAAAAACCCTAAAATACTGTACAAGACACCTTAGGTTCGGTTTTAGGTTTTTACTCCAAAGACTCTCCACCCAAAGACTGAAAAATTCGGATTCTATATATAAGATTACAATTGCGACGGCGTCACCTTATGTCCGTGACGCCGTCCTCTTCAGCTTCTGACGTCGTCTGGATCGCATCTAGGCCGTCTGAGTAGCGACTGCCTACTCTTTCACAACTAGACACCGTCTCTTGAAAACACGAGTTTTGCGTTCTGACCCGTCACAATAATTCTCCGACGGCGTCGCAAATAGAACCTGACGCCGTCGCCTTCTACATTCAGCGACTGTGAGTGTCTGATTTCGACTTTGGCCATTTTCTTCATATATTCGCGCCTTTTCGTCCAAATAAGTGCCATTCCAGCATTTTGCCTTCACGAGACCTAAAAAGTGAAAAGGAACGATATTAAGCAATAACGGATACAAAAGTGATCAAATAAGGACTTAAACGACCCCTCAAAATGGTACCTTTTAAAACCTTATCACCATCTCAGTCATTTTTCAAAATTAAATTTTGCCAGGTCTTTCCCCAAAATTTTCTAAATGATTTAAATCAGTTGGGATCACAAATCTCAAATGGTTTGATATTTCTGATCGGGGTAGAGATCGTGATTTAAATCTCAAATCTGTTTTAAATGGAATTGGTTTTTAGTCCTTTAAAGGCACTCCTGCCTCCATGTGCCAAACGATTTCAATATACATAATGCACATGTTGAGGAGGAGGATTTATCCAAAGACTAGATGAGTATTTAAACAAGGCCACATTTTCTCCCATGTTTTCTAAACCTAATTAAATCACTTGGGATCCAAAATCTCAAAGGGTTTGATATTTTTGATCGGGGGAGAATTTGTGATTTAATAATGAAATTTGATAAAAGGTGATCGTTTTGATTTAATTGTGCACGCTGCTCTCTCATATGTGCTAAACGCTTTCGAATCTTGAAGCACATATTGAGGGGGAGCATAACTATCGAGGTACAAAAGTTTTTAAAGAGATTTTTAAAGTACCTTGATTGAGTTTTCAAATGGTTTCTTAATGGCTTTTGTAATCGTGGATGTGCTTCAAAAGACCTCTTGCCTCTATGTGATAAAATGATTTCAAATATCCTATGCACATATTGAGGGGGAGAATTTTACCAAGAAAATCAAATGGCTTTTTCTATAAAAATAGTGATCAAAGAAAATATTTCAAAGTCCTCTTGCCTCCATGTGCTAAACAATTTCTAAATCATATGCACATGTTGAGGGGGAGGTTTTCTAAATGATCAAAACTATTAAGGTATAAAATGCTTTGATCTCGTATCACAAGTACCTTGATTGGTTTTCCAAATGATTTTTCAATTGGTTTTGAGAAGGAATGAACAATACCAAAAGACCGACCAAATTTACTTTATGCATGGTGTTATAAGGATGGTTAGGTTAGGTATTTGTTCCCACGATCCGCCAGAACCGGAGGGATCTACCCATGGACAATCCACTAGATAGTGTAGAGTCCTTAGGTATATTGAAAAAAGGAGAAAAGTGAGATATGGGAAGAGTGCGGACTGAGACAGAGCTAGTACTGGAATAAACCCAACAAGGTTCTAGTTATGAAGTCTTGGTAAGCACTGAAGGGGTTGAAGAATGAAAAAGAAATTAATGTGAAAAGGGTGAAAAGAAATAGCCCTCCAATAATTCAACCTTAGGGCAGAAACCGGGTTCAATACATATGCAACTGGTGGTTACTAAGGTAACACTGGTATTGAAGACAAGACGTCATTGACCCAGTGACGCACTGCACTAAACTTCCCAAACTACTCAAGTTACTCTTAAAAGGGCTTGTTTCATTCTCACGGGGAACCGACATTATCTATCGACTTTCTCTTAGAGATTGTTGATATTGAAGAAGGAGACCCTCTCCCTAGTCTCCAACACAGGAACCAAATGTGCACTAATTGAGTCTAGAGCCAAGAGATCATCCACAATATCTCATTAGGACACTAAATTATTGAAGACTTGCTGTTTCACACAATGTGGAAAGTAAGTGTATATTAAGAGTCCTACGATTTATCCTTGTGGTATTGCCAGAACATCTGAGTGATATGTAAAAGTATTCACGATGAAGATGGAAATCCTTCTAGAGCCAACATCTAACAAGCTCTTGGTGGGTGACATGTGAAATCTTGCAAAAGATCAAGCTTGTGACAGCTGGATAGAAACGATGGGGCGATTCACTCGTGAATCAACCTTGGTCCAGGAATTGAATTGACGAATACTTTTGGAAAAACCGTTCGATGTGCAAACCTTCTTTTCTCTAGCACGTCGAATGTGTATTCATTTCAAACTCAAAAAGTATCTCTGATTGAAAAATACTTTTAGAAAAACCGTTCGATGTGCGAATCTCTTCTTTTCGCTAGCACGTCGAATGTGTACTCATTCTCTAATACAAAAAGTATTTTGATTGAAAATTGATCTTTCTCATAAAACCTTCGTCGTATTGCAAAACTCTTTCTTCAAGCAATACGCGATTGTTTTTCAAAACATTTTTCATCAATCAGTGAATCTCAATTTGCTGGTTCACTCACTCCGTGTTGTCTTCTTTGAGACGTTTCGGTTTGAGAACAGCTAGAACAGCTGCGAAACCCTGTCAAGGAGATTCTTAGGAATCCTACCTGATCACAGGCAGTACTTGTACTGATCAACGGGGAACCGTGGGCCGTGTACCTCAATTCAACGAAAGTGATCAAAGACACTTTCGTGTGTTTTATTGCTAACTGTTGTTTGCAGGTACCTTTGGACGGTTGCAGCTGATCAGAATTGAGGAGTCAATCCAAAGCTGCATGCTCACAGCATCCACACTTAATTTGAAGAAATCATGACTGGTGCATATCTACATAACCTGGTTCTGATATTTTTATATACTATGCTTCTGCTTCGCTGCTGCAAATATCATGAACCAGTAAGGCTTCCGCTACTCTGATGGAAAGATGTCATGATTCAAAAGTGTGAGCATGTCGGTCCGAAAGTCACAACATCACATGATGGCAACACAATAAAGGGTGATCCAGAGATTTACTGTGGCTGATGATCTCAATGAAAGCTCGAAGATCATCAAAGATGTGGATCAGTTAAAGGCCTCCACTTAATGTACAAAGTTATCGGACCTTAAAGAATCGCTACTATTTTGAAGCAAGAGTTTGAAAACTTCATTGTTGCTGCAACTGAGTCCATTGACTCAGTTTACAATAGGCTTCAAAGCTTGTCAGTCAACTGGCAGTACTGGGTGTGGACATCTCTCAGAAGGATATCAATCTCAGGTTTGTTAGAAGTCTTTCATCAAAAAAATGGGACACTCATGTCATTGTATGGAAGAATAAGGCAGAATTTGAAACTATGGGGTTGGACAATCTGCTCAATAGCTTTAAAGTGATTAAACAAGACATGAAGAGAGCTGCAACTGCATCTTCCAGTTCTGGATCACAAAACATAGCTTTTGTGGCTCATCCGGTCACTAGTAATGAAAAGGACGGTTTTGGTGTTAGTACTCCTAGTACTAATGTTACTGATTGTTTGGTCACCACTGCAGCAGGCTGTTCAATTTATACTTTCATCTCTGAGCAACAAAAGGGATCTTAGATCACTCATGATGACCTGAGACAAATCCATGAAGATGACATGGAAGAGATGGATATCAAGTGGAACATTGCCTTGATTAGTATGAGGGCAAGGAGGTTCATGAAGAAAACTGGGAGGCAGATCAAGATCAATAATGGAGATATTGCTGGGTTTGACAAGGGAAAGGTAGAATGCTACAATTGTGGCAAGGTTGGGCATTTTGCCAGGGAATGCAGAAGCCCCCGGAGCAAAGGAAAAAGTGGTGAGGCTGATGCTTCTTCTTCTAAAGCAATGGTGGCTATTGATGGTGCTGGATTTGATTCGAGCTTCATGGCTGATGAACAAAATTGCTCAGATACATGTGTCCCATTAAGTAAATATGAGTCTCTTAAAACTGAGTTTGATAAATTGGCTGAAGAGTTTTCTAAGACCAGTTATAACTTAGCAAATCATAAAAGAGGCTTAATAGTTTTAGAAAAACAAATTGTGCATTATAAAGAAAATGAGTCAAAGTTTTTTGAAACAACTGCAGTACTTAATAGGGAAATCTCTCTTAAAGACATCACCATAAGTGTGTTAAAAGAAGAACTAGAGAAAGTCACAAAAATTAAAGACAACATAGAACTCAGTGTTGATACTCTTAAAGACACACACCATTATTACTCTTAGAAACTGGATAATTCCTTGAAAGTGCTCTAGTTGGTAAAGCCAAATCAGGTATGGGTTATAAGACAACACCACCACCATTCCTAGGTATTCCCTCACCTCCTGGTATAGACCTTGAACACACTGGCTTAGAAGAGTTTAAGGTACCCACATTTATCTGTGACCGTAAACCCATTGAGACCAAAGCTGAAAAGCCTGATGAGACATTTGAAAGTGCCAGTGACACTTCTTTACATGAGGTGTATGTGTTTGAAAATAAAAAGGAAGGTCTAGAGTCTAGTGAACCAAAGCAAGAACAGGCCACTAAACCTGTAAAACCTACTGACAAACCTGTTAGGAAGACAGTAAAATATGCTGAGATGTATAGGAACAGGTCATCTACCTAGAGGTAATAAAAGGAACTGGAATCAACTTAAATCTGAGCAATTGGGAGATGAATTTGTCATGTATAATAAATCTTGCTTTATGTGTGGAAGTTTTTCTCATCTGCAGGCTCGATGCAGACACCCTATGAGACCTCAACCCATCATGACTCCAAGAGTAGTTCTTCTTAAAACTGGCGTAAAACCTTTGAATACTACAAGGCTAGTTAATACTGCTAGACCACAACCCAGAGTGTTTGGTGAAAGACCCAAAAGAAACTTTTCAAAATCACCATCTACCTCACCAAGGCCCTTTAATGTTAGAGCAGCATAAACCTTTAAGTCCTATGATGAACAGATCAAGTTTTACAAGAAAAAGGTTAATACTTTTGAGCCAAAACTTAATACTGATAGGCCAAAAGTTAATACTTATAAGCCTAAACTTAAAACTGATGGTTCAAAAGTGAGTGCTGCTGGGGGAATCAAGGGCAATGTTGTTAAGCCCTCAGCTTGTTGGGTTAGAAAGACCACTCAACCCAATAGTGAATCAGTTACTCTCAAAGAATATGATTACATTGATGCACGAGGCAGATCCAAGTCAGTAATGGCTTGGGTCCCCAAAAGGAACTAATTTCCTTTACCTTGTGCGCAGGGACATTCCAACAATAATGATGATCTTGGCTATTCAGGCAGTGGGTGTTCCAGGCACATGACTGGAAATCTATCCTATCTTTCATACTTCACTGATTTGAATGGAGGATATGTTTCTTTTAGAGGAGGTATAGGTGGAAGAATTACTGGTAAGTGCACAATCAAGACTGGTAATTTGGACTTTGAAGATGTGTACTATGTGAAAGAACTCAAATACAATCTATTCAGTATGTCACAAATGTGTGACAAGAAGAATTTTGTTCTATTCACAGACACTGATTGCTTGGTTTTATCTCCAAATTTTGAGTTTCCTAGTGAAGATGAGGTACTACTTAAGTTTCCTAGGAAAAGCAATATGTACAGTGTAAGTATGAAAAACATAGTGCCTAAAGAAAACCTTACATGTTTACTTGCTACAGCTTCTTGGGATGAATCTATGTTATGGCATAGAAGGCTAGGTCATGTGAACTTTAAGGTGATAAATCTTTTAGCTAAAAATAACCTTGTAAGAGGTTTACCTTTAGAAAGATTTGAAAATAAACAGACCTGTATTGCGTGCCTCAAAGGAAAGCAACATAGAGCCTCTTATAAGCCCAAGGTTTTTAACTCTATCACCCAACCACTTCATATGTTGCACATGGACCTATTTGGCCCCACCTCTGTTAGCAGCCTAAATTATAAGAAATATTGTTTGGTTGTGACAGATGATTTTAGCAGATTTACTTGGGTTTTCTTCATGAATACTAAGGATGAGACCAGTGAAATCCTTAAGTCATACATAACTGCAGTAGAGAACCTTGCTGATAAGAGAGTTAAAATCATTAGGTGTGATAATGGGACAGAGTTTAAAAACCAAGTGATGAATGATTTCTGTCAACTTAAGGGTATTAAGAGAGAATACAGTATAGCTAGGACTCCTCAGCAAAATGGGGTTGCTGAAAGGAGAAATGTTTCCATTGATAGAGGTTGCTAGGACTATGTTAGCAGATTCCAAGTTGCCCACAACATTATGGGCTGAGGCAGTTAATACTGCCTGTCATGTTCATAACAGGGTACTGGTAGTAAAGCCTCATGGCAAGACTCCCTATGAGTTGTTTAGGTAGAAAGCCTACCCTAGACTTTCTTAAACCTTTTGGGTGTCATGTCTCCATTCTCAATACCATTGACCACTTAGGCAAGTTTGATGGAAAATCTGATAGTGGATATCTGGTTGGCTACTCCTTGAATAGTAAAGCCTTTAGGGTTTATAATTCTAGAACCAGAAGAATAGAGGAGAATCTGCACATAGAGTTTCTTGAGGATAAACCTAGTGTAGAGGGGCACGGACCAAAAATGGCTTTTTGATATTGATATGCTAACTGAATCTATGAACTATATGCCTGTTTCTGTGGATTCTAACATTGTTGCAGGAGAAAAGCAAGGTCCTGATGCAGAATCTAATGATGATGATGATTGTGTCCTATTGCCCATTTGGAAGGACAACTCAATTGAAAGCACTTCTTCAGGGGAGGCAAACAAAGAAAGTGATCAGCCTCCAAAGACCAATGATTCTAATGCTGAAGGAGGTGTAACCAATGAAGGTGATACAATGGTAGAAACTGAAGTAATCAGTACTAATGTGGTTAATACTAATAAGCCACATGTTAGTACTGATGAGCCATAATTTAATACTGATGGTCCCCACTTCATTCCACCAGTTAATACAGATGTTTTTGGTCCTAATGATGAAGCAGATGAGATTGATTTTACTAATATAGCTTCATCCTATGTTGTTCCTGCTACACCACAAAGAAGAATTAATCAGGATCATCTCTTGGAGAATGTTATTGGGGATGTTCATGCTGAAAGAACTACAAGATCTTAAGTTCAGCATAGTGAGACTGGCTTCTTTAGTGCCATATATGAAGAAAGAATTCATGGAGACATACAAAAATGTCTCTTTGCCTATTTTGTTTCACGAGCAGAACTAAAGAAAGTCTACAAAGCACTTGAAGATGAATCATGGGTAGAAGCAATGCAAGAAGAGCTTCTCCAGTTCAAACTTCAGAATGTATGGGTTCTGGTGGATCTTCCTGAAGGAAAGAGAGCTATTGGCACTAAATGGGTTTTCAGAAACAAGAAGGATGAAAGAGGTATGGTCATAAGGAACAAGGCTAGACTGGTGGCTCAAGGGTATATACAACAGGAAGGAATTGATTATGAAGAGGCCTTTGCTCCAGTGGCAAGGATTGAAGCTATCAGACTTTTCCTGGCCTATGCATCATACAAAGACTTCACAGTATACCAAATGGATGTGAAGAGTGCTTTCCTCTATGTAAAGATTGAGGAGGAGGTATATGTCTGTCAACCTCCAGGCTTTGAAGATCCCAACTTTCCTGACAAAGTATACAAGGTTGAAAAGGCACTCTATGGTCTGCATCAGGCCCCAAGAGCTTGGTATGAAACTTTGGCCAAGTATCTTTTGTGTAATGGCTTCAGAAGAGGGAAGATTGATCAGACTTTATTCTTAAAAAATGTGAAGAATGATATCATGTTGGTTCAGATCTATGTTGATGACATTATTTTTGGATCCACCAATCAGGATCTGTGCAGAGAGTTTGAAAAGTTGATGCATGATAGGTTTCAGATGATTTCTATGGGAGAACTCACCTTCTTTCTTGGGCTACAGGTCAAGCAAAAGATAGATGGCATATTTATCAGTTAGGATAAGTATGTCAAGGAGATGTTGGTGAAGTTTGGCTATGAAAATACAAAGATTGCAAGTACTCCTATGGAGCATAATAAGCCACTACTTCTAGATGCTGATGGTGAAGGGGTTGATCAGCATCTCTACAGATCAATGATTGGCTCATTGATGTATTTGACTGCCTCCAGACCAGATATTATGTTTGCAGTGTGTGCCTGTGCAAGATTTCAAGTCTCTCCAAAGATCTCTCACATGCATGCTGTTAAAAGAATCTTTAGATATCTGAAAGGTCATGCTCACCCAGGTCTTTGGTATCCTAAAGACTCTCCCTTTGATCTGGTAGCTTACTCTGACAATGACTATGCTAGGGCAAGTCTTGATAGGAAGTCAACCACAGGAGGATGTCAGTTTCTTGGTGATAGATTAATTTCATGGCAGTGCAAGAAGCAGAGCATTGTGGCAAACTCTACAACTGAGGCTGAGTATGTAGCTACTGCAAGTTGCTATGGTCAAGTTCTCTGGATTCAGAATCAGATGCTTGATTATGGGTACAATTTTATGGGCACTGTCATTTACATAGATAACAACAGTACTATATGCATTATAAAAAATCCAGTTGCTCATTCTAAAACTAAACATATTAAGATAAGACATCACTTTATAAGGGACTATAATGAAAAGAAACTCATCTAGGTTGATAGGATTGATACTGAGTTTAATGTTGCATATCTTTTAACAAAAGCTTTTAAATTAGGAAGGTTTCAGTACTTGGTCACAAGTATTGGGATTCTACATCCATAATATGTCTTATCTCTCTCTATTTTGTAAAGTTTTGTAAACTGGTGGTTAGTAATGATTATTATCTTGTTAACACTGCTAGTGTAAAGTTAATACGGATTGTCAAGAAAATATCTTGGATTGTGTTTTCTTGGTCTTGAACTAACTTTTCAGGAATAACACAAGCAGTATGGATGTGGTTTGGTGACTGATTGTTACAGCAAATGTGGTTCACTCCCATATGCTCATTCTGATGCAACCACATGATGGAACTTGCTGTAACTCTGGATTTTGTGATGCCAAAGCATTATGTGGCATCTTGTGGTATAATGAACATGAACTGATGGTTTCAGTTAGTCAGATTCATTCTGCACTAACCCACTCTTTGCCATTCTATCTGTTTACAGATAGTGTGACTAGCCCAAGGGCATCTGGCTTAGAGAACAGCGAGCAACCGTGAATCCAACACTTGTGTTAGAGGCAACACCGGCCACGAGATGGAAACCCTGTCAGGAAGGCCCTTTTAATGGGACTATCCATCACAGGCAGTGCTTAGCACTGAAACCATTGGTTTTCACCAAACTAGAGGCCATGTAAGGCCGATCTTGATTAAGTGTCTGTCACCACACTTAATCTCTTCAAAATGGGGTTTCAGTATTATAATTTCCAAACTATGAGATAATACTGATGGGTAAAGCTAATACTAATGGCTATAAGTTAGTACTGATAAGCCTAGTTAGCACTCATGAACTAGCCGTTAGTACTTATACCAAAAGTCTGTTATGCAATGATTACTTTTGCAGATTGTTTTGTTGCCGCCTGTTTCTTTATATAAGGGTTTCCTAATTGGTTAATCTTTACTTTTTACCAAAAATATCTTCAAGGCGGTTCACTCACAATTCTCAAATTCTCTCTATATATTGCATAACTTTTCAATTGCTTTCACCATCATTCCCTAAAGACTTTTGTGAACTAATCCCACCTACATAACCCTACTCTTATTGTTAATGGCTCCTCTTGATTTTTTTGACAAGCACAACATGGTGGCGTGCTTGGACTTACCAGAAGGCAATGAAGAGTTCACAGAGATAGTAGCCTTCCTAAATCAAAGCAGAATAAGGTTTGCTTTACTTTTAAACCCTACTATCTTATGTACCACTGTCAGAAAGTTTTGGCAAACTGCTATTGTCTCAACAGCTGGTGAAGGGTCCAACAGTTAACTGGAACAGTGGATGGCACCCAAATTGTTATTACTGAAGCTTCTTTAAGAGAACATCTTCATCTTAGGGATGCTCAAGGTATTAGCACTTTGCCAGCCATTGATATAATTGAACAACTTTCATTGATGGGGTATAGACATGACAACACTTTTAACTTTCATAAAAGTCAATTTTCCCCACAATGGAGGTTTCTGATTCATACCCTCTTACATTGTCTGAGTTACAAAAGGACTGGCTGGGATGCATTCCCCACAAACATAGCCACAACCTTGATCTGCCTTGCAACATGCAGGGTATTCAATTTTTCAAATTATATTTTAGAGGGTATGCTTAAAAATGTTGTTAGTAAAACCAAGTTTCTGATGTATCCTAGGTTCATTAAGTTATTTTTGGATCTTCAGAAACAAAACTTTCAGCCTCACAAAAATGTTTATCCATCAAAACTCCTAACAGCCAAAGTGTTTTCTAATATGTTAAGGGCTGTGGTGGGATACAGTGGGGTTGTAGTGCCTTTGTTTTCTAACATGCTTTTTGCAGAGGGTGAAGGACCATCAAGCACAGATGGCTCCCAACACATACCCACAGATGGTGATCAATCTTCAACTCAACAACAATCATCAACCAGTAGGCATACCAGAAAAGAGAGTAGGATAGCTCAGCCCCATTCTCCTCCTCATTCTGAACCATATGAGCCTATCTCAGATGATGCAGGAGATAGAATGGTTAGGGCTACCACTACTCCATGAAGCTTAGAAGCTGGTGAGGCCAGTGGTAACATCACTAAGACCCAAACCATGCCAACACCTAGTTAGCAACCCTCACATGGTGGACCCAGGCAAAGGCTTCAAAAGGGGGGGGTGCATCTGCTCAAGCTAGGCCTGGAAGTGCATCTCAATTGCCCAATGACCCACCTCTCTCAGCAGGTAACACATCTGGAAGTGGTGAGGGCAGCTTGACACTTAAGGATATGACGAAATTGTACAGGTTTCTTTGTCAAAAGGTGAACAGGCTGGAAGTTGCTTTGGAGGAGAACAAGAAAGCTGCCTCAAAAGTTCATACAAAGATGCTCCTGAGAAGATTAGAGCATCATGTTAAACTTCTCTCCAAGCCTACTACAGCAACCTATCCAGTCACTGCATATCCCAAGAGAAAGACCAAGTTCAAGGTGTCTAGTACTTCTATAGAGGATTCTGCTAAACAGGGGAGGAGTTCAGACATTCAAGGAAGACATGAATTTTGTCAATGGAAAGGTGGTGCAGCATTTTAGAGCCCTTTTTATGAAGAAGAGGAAGTTCAGGTCACTGTAGATGCTGAAGAAGTACTTAGTACTCCTACAAGCACTATCAGTACTATCCCAGTTAATACTTTTAGTGTTGTAGTTAGTATTGTTAGTACTATGGTTAGTACTCATGGAGTTCCACGATCTGTACTAAGTCCTATAATTCAAGTAGCTACTGATTTACAATAGATGACAGCTACAGAGGCTACCACCATCACTACCACACCACATGAAGATAGTGATGAAGAAGAAAGAGAGAAACATGCAGTTCTGGGACTACAAAGCTTGAAGAAAATTGTCCCCATCTCTCATACTTATAAGAAGCCTCCAGTTCTATACTTAAGGAAGAAGTCCAAATCAGTAGCATCCAAGCCTAAGGAAAAGGGAGTTGTTATCAAAGAAGGAGGTGTCCCAGAATCAGCTCCAAAGATTGACCCCAAAGATAAAGGCAAGGGTATTCTGCACTATGAACCAAAGAAGAAGGAAATGGAAAGGCTAAATGAAGAGGCTGCAAGGGAACTTGCAGTACAATGGGACAAGGAAGACTTGCAGGAAGAAGCTGCAAAGAAAGAAAAACAAAAGATGGCTAAGATTGCTGAAGATTGGCAGACATGGGATGATATGAGAGCCAAAGTAGAAGCCACTAAGGAGGTACAACAGAAGTTGCAGCAAGATCAAGGGACAAGTATTAATGAAACAGCTCTGTTATTTTGTGAAATTTTGGCTAGAAGGCAAAGTCAGTTCAGGAAGCAAAGAGAAATTGAAAAGCATTCAAAGCCTCCTACCAAGAGTCAACAGAAGATGTATCTCTGCAAGTACATCAAGAATTCAGGTGGAGAAAGGAGAACACTGAATCAACTGTCTTGGGAGACTCTCCAAAGACTTGCTGATACAGTTCAAAGAAGATTCCTCAATTTCCAACCTATAAAACCAGATGATACTCTTGAAAGGTCACAGCCCATAGGAAGCTATAAAAGACCATCTGAAGAAGGTGCTTCCTCAACTGCTCCAAAAAGATTGAAATCCTCAAATGAAGATGAAGGTGGACTCACTGAAGATGAGCTCAATAGGATGATGTTGATTGAAGCTCCTGAAGAAGCATTGTACTCAGAGCCCATCAACACTAGATATCCAATCATCAACTGGGATATCTATACTGAAGAAGGGAAAAGGCATTGGAGGATTCACAGAGCTGGTGGAAGGACAAGTTCATATCTGTACTTAGTAGATCTGTTTGCAGTTATTGACATGGAAGATTTGCTTAAGCTGTGAGAATTAGTCAAAGACGGGTTCAAGAAAAAAGATCCAAATAATGACAAGGATCTGAAGCTACCCTATGAACTTCAGAACATCTTTGAACCTGATCCAACAGGAGAGCAGTGGAAGTTTCAGCCTGGTGATGAAGCTCTCAGTTGGACTTTACTAGATTCTTCTGGACTGCATCTTGTAACCACTTTCAATGGAACCGATATCTACATGCTGGTTGAAAGGACTTATCCACTACCACTTGGGACTCTTCTACAGATGTTGGATGTAGGGTTAAGAATGGGCAATGCTATTGAAATGGCCAAGAAGTTGCTGCTAAAGATTTTTGATCAAGCTGGAAGACCTAGCAGAAGAAAGTGATGTTTGGAAGAATCCTCTAAGACTGAAGAAACTTGTGATTCAGAAACCCAATCACAAGTTTAGGGGAGGATTGTTGGGAAATTCACAATTGCAGTTAATACTTATAGCTTTGGAGTTAGTATTGATAGTGGTATTAGAAAAATATTAACTAGTTAGTACTGATAGTTCAATATTTAGTACTGATAGTGTTAAGTTTATACTGTTCTATATTAAGAATGTCGTGTATGGTCTGTAACAACATATCTTCTATACCAATAGAAGATATGATACGTTTAATACATAGTTATCTTTATAAGGGATCACCTTAGTGTATAAAAGGAGTTCCTAGCTAGGTCAGAAATACATATACTCTAGCCGTCTTAAGAAAAGCTTCAATGTTGTAAACCCTAGTACTAGGAGAGTACTCGAATTATTCATCAATAATATTGAAGCATTTGGTGTTATACTTGTGTTTACTTAATCTTCTAAGTGCATTCAAGTAGATTCCGCATACTTGTGTGTATTCACAACAAAGTTTCTCATTGTTGTTTTGAAACCATTCAAGGCAACTACACGTTTACAAGCTAAGTGTTCTAGATCCAAGGTTTGGGACTCCACAGGTTCCACAAAAGAAGAAGGGTTTTGTGGAGGTATGTTTGATTAAGTTGGAGGTGGTTCAACTAAGGATGCTTGTGGTGGTAGAGAGGTGTCTACTTCCATGTGATCCGATTGTTGATTCCTCATAATCCAAAATGGACTATTTGAGGGTGATGGAGAAAAGGATATCGGTGCTAGTGTTGTTTCAATACCATGGTTTTGTTGTTGCGCTATTATCTCAATTGAGGAGAATGTTAGCAATGGTGGAAGATGAGATGGCCTAGAAGGTAAGTCCTCTAAATTGTAGAGGCGTGGGGATGAGAGTGGAGTGGTGAAGGATATGGCTCTAGGTACTAAGGGTAATGGTTTAGTGGAAATAGGGGTATTTGGTTTAGGAGGTATAGTTGTGTTTGGCAAGGGTAGTTTTGTGGGAACAATCCTTTTGGGGATTGGTTTGATTGGTTGAGAGGGAATTCTAGTGTTTGTGGTTTTAACGGGTGATGATTCGGTTGAAGAGATTTCTTAAACAACCCGAGCAATTTTCTTGGGTGGTCTTTTGGTGGATGAGTTAGCACTAAGAGCTTTCCTCATGATGAAATGACAAATGAATGGTGAAATAAGGGCTTTTAGTTGCTGAGAATGAGGTTGTAAATGGTGATTTGGAAATACTAACAAAGAGATTTAAAATGGGAAGGAGTTAATAAGTGAATTTAAGGCTAAAGTCACTAAAATCCTTTAAATTGCAATAATTTGCATGCACAAGAGTCAACTACAGAGTTGCACTGATCTAGGAAGTCAATTAAGACAAGGTGGAGTGTTCAAGTTAGCAAAGAGAGCTTGAAATGATTGTTTTAGCATAGTCTGTGCAGCCGGTTCCTACAGTTCCCTCAAGTGAGGGATCTGTCTAGGCTAAACCTAGGGATCCGACTATCAGCAGTCACAGAAAAGGAAGATGATGTCTAGTAAGGTCTAATACCTACGCATCTTGAGTGTTTTTAGTCTTCTCAGGTGTCTTAAATCATATGAGATTTAAATGATCAAGTGAAATGAGTGGGGATAGCTAATGATTGTCTTTTATGAAAAGAAATGGGGCTTTATGAGCACCAATTGATGATCAAGGATGACACTAGGAGATTTGAGAGTGTCAAGTGGAGTCAAATGATCCTAGAGATCAGATGGTAACTTAGAAGAAATTTGGAAAATTCCTCAAAAATCATGAGAAATGAAAATCTAGTTTTTGGCCTATTTTGAGGTAGGGATGACTAAAATCAATTTGCTAAAATTGAGAGAAATATCAAACTAGGAGTTTTGAGATGTGAGGAACAATGTGTGAGCATTGGAGCGGAAAGATGGTGAGTTTTGAAGTAATGATAAATCAAAAATACTTTGAATGTAATCCTAAGTCATCCATGTGTGAATGTGAGATCAACTGAGCCTAAGGAAAGTTTTAAATGATCCTAAAGTAATATGTTTACCTAGTATAATAAGGTCTAGAGGATTGGATTGAAGTGGAAGTGTAAAAAATCCTAAGTCTATTTACCCGGATCCCACGGATCCTTCAGATGAGGGATCCGGCTAGTTATAGCCCAAGGATCCGGCTACTGCAGACCAGTAACTTCACATAAAGTGTGCAGATTTTGCACTAGGTGTTGCATACTAATACTAAAGGTTTCTACTGGAAACAAACATCAGAGTAAGTAAAAGTACAATATATACCACACACAATCATAACATAAAGGCGAGTAATTATGATAACAACCAAACATAGAAGTAACAAAATAAGTCTTGCACACTCATAAGCATACATTGTTTAATATCTAAGATAACCATAAAGACAAGAATAATGTCTCTTTCGTCAATCTCTTCCCTTCTTCTTTCCCAAATTCATGAGGTAGTGAGTTAGGCATTTGATCATCCCTTTTGTTTGCTTTAATTCTTCAGACTCATTTGGAAGAGTGGGAAGTGGTTCATAGTAGGTCATGGGGTCGATTCGGAAGTTAGAAGCGGGATTGAATTCATCTTCGTCCGAAGAGTCCGAGAGAGCACGAGGCCTTTTCCCATTGATCATGAGCCATTTGGGAGGTTGTTTGGTAAGTGGTACCATAACATGGTTGGCAAGAAAATGATCATCGTTAATAGGAGAAGGTTGCATTGCACTAACATACTCATGGAGTAGTGTTAGGAGCATACCATAGGGAAGTACCATGTTATTGACTTTGAACACACCTACCATTCTTTTAACCATGTAATAGGCAAGATTGAATGGTCTTTGGTTGATGAGACAATAGATCATTTGGACAAGACACGCATTGGGATGGTTTTTGTTCCCAACCAAGCAAATGACATTTTCTCTAAGGATTTCTTCCACTTTTTATAAATGGGAATTATCTCGGAGAGTTCCATTTGAAAGGGATCACGATGGATGAGTTCTTTGTTGCGGTTGAGACGAGATTGGTCGACTCTTATCTTGAAGATGGTGTCTCGAACAACTATGGGGTCATCGAGAGGAGTGTGATAGATTGGTTTGGAGTATAGTGCAAAGGATTGAGCGGCTATTGACCAATCTTGGGAATACATACAAATTCCTTCACATGCTATGCGAAGGATTTGTGCAAATGTGTTGAGGGGTAAGGTAATGCTTTGGTTGTTAATAATAAAAGCGATTGAGATACTTTCATCATTGTTTCAAATGATCCTAATGTAACACCCCCAATTTTGTGATACGCAGCGGAATTCAAACTGGGTGTTACTTCATGGCACAACAATTATAATGATAGAAAACGAACTCTAATTGAGTCGTTTTAAAAGGTTTATCATTCGATTTATATAAATAACAGAGTTTACAAAATGAGGTCCCAGTAGTTTCAAGGTTTACAAATTACATTAAATGATTTTTTGAATGATAATAAAATTTATAGCCATCTAGAGTATCCGTGCCCTTCCTTTCCATCCTTGCCAGCCTCGTTCATTATGGACCTGAGATAAACATGTTTAAAAGGGTCAACACAAAGGTTGTGTGAATCCATAGGTTTACTGTTAAATGTTGAACACATAATGTTTGTGTGGGTTACGTTGTTATACACCCATAATGTTGAAAACAAAACAGTTATTATTTCACTAAGCTCATGCAACCAAGGCGTTAACATGTTCCAATATAAATTGGTGAAATTGTTGGTACTAACCCTAATAGGTAAAATTGTCGTTTTACCTAATGTTACTCAAATATAGTGCGTTTGTTTGCCTTTAATGGGGCCAACACAAACGTGATTCGTCAATCCCAATAGATCTATTCACAATATTCGTGTTCACTCTCTCTAGTGACTAATGATTCATGATTTAGGGACTTATATTTGGCAATTATGATTACTTAGTGACAATAAAACAATCAGATAGCATAAAGTTCAAATGTTTGTGTGTTCATGTTAAAAATAACATGTATCTCCCCCAAGGGTTTGTAAAACAATTAAGTAATAGAACGTGGGGGCTATGAACTCACCGTGAGTTAATGATATCAAATGTATAGTGAGGAAGACGGATATGCCGTGAGAACCTCTACGAGTAAGCTAGAATATGATGTTGCGACTTAGGTTTGAAATAATGATTGGAAAGTAATAACAAGCTTATATACGTCTTTATATTGATCATGATGTAGTACACGGTTGTTGTGTATGTCATTTATAGAAATGGTCTAGTTGTAAAAACGTGTTTAGTTTATATATATCGTACTACCGTTCGGGCCATCACAATTCAGAGGTCATGTAGTAAACGTTCGAGGAGCTAGGACACTTTAATTCGTAAATCCAGCAACTCGGCGATCCGTTTACCCAAATGAACCCCTCACATGAAGTTCCCTAGTATTATAGCACTTAGTAGATAAAAAATATAGTTTGCTTGTTGTTTATGTGACATATAGATTAAGTGGTTGCATAGCTTATCGAGGGAGTATATCCAAATTGTATTGTATACGTTTTGTTTTGTCAAGGCTAAGGCCTTTGGTTTATGGTCTCGGCTTAAGAAGCCTTGAGGCTTTAGCCATGGCCTTGTCGTGGCTTTGGTCTCGGCTATCAGGGTCTTGAGACTCAGCCTTGTCCTTAGCCGTGGTTGTGGTCTCGACTTAAGACCATTAGGCCTCTTGGTTTGCCTTTAGTTGTGACAAAAGTATAGTTATATAGGGCAGTTTTAGTTTTTCAAGGAAAGTGACATGTTTTAAGTGTTTTCAGGGCCCGAGCTTTTTAGGAACAAAAGGAAAACGTCGTTTCGGACAACTTTCGTGTTTTAACTTTTTGATGAAACGGACCAGAAGGCCTTGAAAAAAAAACGGGCATACCCCTAACAGTTTGTTTATGGCAGTTTCGGCGTTTTGGAAAGCTAACATCTTTTGGCTGTATCTTTTGACTCGTTTGTCAGTTTTGGATGATTCAAATTGATATATTTTCCTTTTTACCTTGTCTTTAATAATATGTAGAGTATCAAATCTATATATGGTCGATTTTTATGGTAACCTTGTACATAAGTCTACTAGTTAATAACATAAAATGATTTAAACATAACTAAGTATGGTTTATAAGTTTTAGGCTTGTTTTAATCATCCTTTTACATCATGATCTAACATAAAAGTATATATAGCAAGTAATAACAATAAGAAACATATAAATGATATAGAGCAAGGATGGTGGTTAGTTTTCTTACAACTTTAGGCTTTCATTTAAGAAAGGAAATCAAGAAAGGAACTAGGACCACTAAACCTATTATTTCAACCCATCAACACAACTCTTGCTAATCCTTGATATAAACCTTATGAAATCAGCCCCTAACACCTTGTATAGCTCTTATTCCAACCATTGAATCACCAAATAAACGCTTGTTTCATGTAGAGAATAACTAGGCCTTTAACTTTGCAGTATAACTTGTAACTTGGAAATCAAAGGATCAAGGGTTTGTGAATTTATGTGTGTTGTTTGTATTATAAAGAAAGGAAGGGATTAGCTTGCTTTTATAGTGTAAATGAGGAGGTTAGGAAGATGCATAGGAAGTTTCCTTGAGAAGGTTAAAGACTTAGGATATTTTAGGAAGCTTAGTTAGTAAGTTTCTTACACATGGTGAAGCTTCTCATGTAAGCTACTCATCTTCTTATCCTAATGACTAGGTAAATACCTAGTGAGGCTTCTAGGAGAATTTTGGTAAGTCATGATGTTATCTTGCTTTTACGGAGTAAGTTTTGGTCCCGTTAGTTGCTAACTGTAAGTCGTTAAGTCACGAAACTTAAAACCGGGTATCTAAAAATATGAAACTTGTAGGAATGATGAAATTCATTATTATAATCCATATAAAAATATTAAATGAGTGGTAAGTTCCATCGGGTTGCTTAAACGCTGTTTAAAGCTGTAAACGCGCGTAACAAACGCGTATTTCGCGTAAAACGCATAACTGGAAACCGTAAAATTCCAAAACTTGTGGAATTTTCGTAAAATGGTAGAAATACATATTTCCAATGTTTACAGTGTTTTATGGACATATCAGGATGCCTGAATGACGTTTAAACCCTAAAGTAATTCTCATACACTGTTTTGTGAAATCGGTTCTGAATGGATTTGACGTACGTCGTCAGGACGACTTGTCGAGTATCAACTTTCTTGTCTGAAGGAATCGGTTTATTCAAAGAATCTTCAAAACCAACATGGTGATCCGAATGACTATCAAGTTTCGAAGAACATTTTGAAAAGTCCGGAGGTGGGACAAGTGGTGTGCTCTGAGAGCTAGCAATTTCCACCATTTCCGTTATGGTCTCTGGTTCTGGTTATTGAGAAACGTGAAGATTAGGCAAGTCATTCTTGCTAGTCATCGGTCTAAATTCTGCATGATTGCTTCTAACCGTAAATTGTGAAAGTGTAGGATCAATTTTAGACAGCTTAGGAGCAATCGAGGGGTTAGATCTTTGGATAACCGTAGGTTGGACGTATTTAGCACCTCCATTATCAGAGGGAAGTACCTGGTCCTTTGTCACCCCGGTTTCTCGTTCCATTTCCCTACGCAGAATTAATGGATCATCACGAACAACACGAATTCTTGACATTTGCGATAAAGTATGAAGTTTTTCAAATTCGTCCCAGAATTCATCGTAGTCGAGAGATTCCATGAGAAGAAGTTAGAATCAAATGGATAGAGGGTAAAGGGATAAAGAATCAAAAAGGGTAAGAGGGTAAAGAGGAATATTTTTGGTATTTTTGAAAAACATGATGTAAAAACAAATAATAAAAATCTTTTTGGGTTTCTGTGTTTGTTGAAAACTTGAATAATAATAATAAAAAAATGTTTTTGGATTTTTGGATTTTTATAAGAAAATATAAACATATATAGATGGATGGTATGAACAAGGAGTGAATATTCAAATCACTAATCTGCTAGACGTAAGATAATTAGCACAGCTCCCCGGCAGCGGCGCCAAAAATTTTGATTCGTTCCCAGACGGTCAAGTTTTATCACGCAAGCTGACCACTTGTGAATGGCCAACCGTAACAAACTTCAAACAGTCTGAAACCAAATGCAATTAAGTCCAGAGGAGTATAGTGTTTCCCCAGGTCGTTATGTCCCAACGAGCTGTGCGATGAATCACCAAACGAATAGTGATCGAGAGGATTTGAACGGAAAAAGGGATTTTGAATGATTATGACTAAAGAAAAGGTATATAAACTACAGGGGCTTAAATGCAAATTAAAGAAAATTAAAATGATAAAATATATTAAATAAACGCTATCACTATTTGCAAAATGATGTTTTTGATTTTTCTTTTATAAAACTTAAATTAAAAACTACGTGACGTACAAAAGAAAATGTGAAACTGGAGCAATATTAATCCTGAAAATGACATTTTTACAAACCTAATGATAAGAGAAAATTTATAGAAAAAGAAAATTATTTTTATTACTATTTATCTAATTATTATTAATTAAAAACTATTTTTACTTATTTAATAATAACCTAAAATACAAGAAAATATGAAATAAAGCTAGAAAAATGAAATTATGACTTATAAAAATCTAAAATAACTAAAGAGAATTTTCAAAACTATTTTTGTATTTTTCTGATTATTTTTCTATTTTCTATGAATTAAAAACTATTTAAAACTACTTAAATTGCTTAAAAATACAAATTTAATTAAGAAAAATCTGGAAAAATATTTTTTTGACTTTTTATATTTATCTTAACCTAGGAAAAATGAAAACTTATTTTTTTGGAACTTTTCTGAATTAATTGTATTAAAAGCTAATTAAAATGGCTTAAAAACTGTTTTAAATTAAGAAAAATAGCAAACTGACCTAGAAAAATATGAAAAATTCAGGAAAAGTCTAAAATAATATTATGAATCTATGAAAAATATAAAAACAGTGGGTTATGTGAAGGAAATTGAAACTGCAATGCAAGTGCTTATAAATAAGCACTTGAAATAAGCCAAAAGGTACAAACTGAGCACCAATCTAACACAGAAGCTATAATAAGCTATAACTACTCAAAAGAAACCAGTTACAACTATCCTAAACCTCTGAATTGCAAACTGCTAAGATATGATGATTTGAGTTCAAGTGCTAAAATCAGTTATTGACCACTACCTTGTAGCTAGAGAATAAGCCACTTAATAAGCTGAAACTCAAAAAACAGAAGTAGGATCCTACACTAGACCTGGCTAGCTACTTCTAAACCAAAGACCAGACCAAAGTGAGCTAAGCTGAGCTCTGTGCAAGGACTGCAAATCACCTGTGCACACTCAGTTTTCACTGAGTGTGTGCACAGGGGAGATAAGACCCAAATGACAAGCCATATTGGAGCTTGTAAAAAATTTATAAAAATCTACAAAAATGACATTAAGAAACTAGACCAGTTGAAGTTTTTAAACCCCAAGTTTCACTTGATTTGTTCCAGAAATGAGTTCATGAAAAATCACCTCAGCTGGGCTCAAAATGACTTTTTCAATATTTGACTTTTGAAACAGTTTTGATATGTTTGACTTTAATGAACTTTGATTCAATCTTATGAACTGAAAATGATATTTAAAGGTAAAGTAAGACTAATACAGGCTATATCTACTGAGTTTAACACTAAATACAAGTTTACACTAGCTGATTTAAACTGAAATGGAAACTAGGACTGAATTTATGCATCTTTGACTTTAAGGAGTAACAGGTGCAAAATAAAACTTCCAATGACTTACTTGAGCTTATAGTGAACTGAAGTAGCCAAACCTAACCCATGAACAAACCTCTATCCCATAGTTGGACCTAAATCCAAACACTAGTTATGCAACTAGTTTGCTAATTTAATCCTACAGTCATTTGAAACCATGTAAACTAAGACTTAATCTCACTTATACTAACCTATTTAAACCTAAAATCAGTAACTAAAGCAAACTAATTACACAGATTCTACAAATAAACTACTATGGTAATTTTAACTCAAAATGATGAAAAACAATGTATAGAAAACTCTTACTCAAGTCCAGCCATTACAGCTTACATAAGCTGACTAGAAACACACCCAATAAGCTTAAACCAATACCAAATCCAATCCATATCAGCAATCCATCAAATCCTTCTTCTTTAATGGGCAGTTGACTTTTGTTGACTGAATTGAAAACTGACCAATTAGACAGGAAAAACCTTCAAACTTGCTTTAGTAACATAACAATAACTGAAATAAACTGATTTGAACAAGCAAAACAGAGTGAGACTTAAAATGTGACAAGAACACTTTTTTGGCGGGAAATTTAGAACAAGCAATAAACTAGAAATTGGTTGCTAAAACTGATGAATTGATACACAAATTACTTGTTTATTACATAAAAACTTGAAACCCAGCTAAAAGATTACGTTAAAAGTAAAAACGATTACACATGAATTTAAGTAATTGGTCTAAAAACAGTGACAACTTGATTCTTCTGCCTTCTCTCTCTTATAGCCTTCATTAGGGTTCTTTTTCTCTTTTCTTGGCCATTGATTGGGTAGAATTGATCTCAACCGTTTGATTACAATTTGGCGCCAAAACTTGCTTTTGCCAGTGGGGGTTGAGTGTTAGGGGGAGGGATGCATTTAATGCATCTTGGAAGGTTGTTGAGGTGGAGGGAACAAGGAGGGGTGAGGATGAGCTGGGGGGATGGGAGACTGGTGTTGCAGGCTGAGTTGTTGGGGAAGAAGACTTTGGCGGGGTGTGTTTGTTTGACTTGGGGGATTTGACTGGGAAAGAGTATTATTGGAAGGGGGTCAAAAGGCAGGGGGTCAAGTGGAATGGCAGGGTCCAAAGGGTTTTGACAAGGTCCAAGGGTGCAAAGGTTTAGGCTTTAATACAAGGACTTGTTTTGTAATTTCTGAAAAACAAGGGACCAATTCTGCCAATATCTCAAAGTTGTTCCAAGGGACCATAAGTGACAAGTTTCAATAGTACAAGGACCAAAATAGACATTTTTATTGTTCCAATGACTATTTTTGCTAATTTTTAAACTTGAAGGACCAAACTTGTAATTTCTCAAAACTTTTGATATTTTTCACCAAAGGACTAATTTTGACAACTTATGATTTTAAAAAGACCTTTGGTGACTTTTCTTTTGAAATAAGTGCTCAGGGACTATTTCTGACAACTTTTGAAACTTGGGGGACTGAAACTGCCAATTATGCAAACTTAGCTCATTTTTCATCTGATTTTAAACATTTTGCATCTGAAACATATAAAATGCAATTTTGAGATATTTTCAGTATTTTGATGCATTTCTGAGCATTTTTAAGTGATTTGCAGTTCAGATTTAACCAAAAATGATGAGTATTTACACACTCATCAATCCCCCACACTAAACTATTGCTAGTCCATAGCAATCTTTTGAGAAAAAACTTAATGGATTTGCATCTCTTTACCAAAAGCCATTACTTCTGGAGTAGCCAAATGTTTCAGTTCAAGTAAGAACCATGGTACACCGATAACCATGTGATTTTGAGCAAACCACCAGCTTCCAACGGATTTGATTTGTCTTTACCAGAAGCCGTTTGCTTCTGGACTAGCCAACTCTTAGATAAATTATCAATATTATCTTTGGTGAGCTGATTACCAATTATGGTTTTTCCACTGCCTTTACCACAAGCCATAAACTTGCGGGCTAGCCAACTCTTCACTAATTAAAGATATGGTGAGCTGAATACCATACAATTTTGGGCAAATTGCAAGCCGTCAACGGATTTGAGATATCTTTACCAAGAGCCGTTTGCTCCTGGATTAGCCAATCCTTTTGTTTATTAGACATGGCGGACTGATAACCGTAAGCTGAGTAAGTGCAAAACACTTACTCCAAAAAAAATTTTGGCCAAAAATGGGGGAATAAGGTGGTATAAATATATGATAAAATTCGTGAGAATTCCCCCCCCCCCCCACACTTAGAAATGAATATTGCCCTCAATATTCAAAGTACCGGCGGTTATGCCGAAACAAAGAACGTGAAAGGGAAATACTACGGCCATTATTTTGAAAGATTTTTTTTTTTTTTTTTTTTTTTTTTTGAAAACTTTATATACAACAGCGGGGGGCAACTCCCCCACACTAGGGTGGTACACACGGGTGAAAACCCATGTTTAACTACTGTTTTTGATTACCGAGTCGCTAGCTTGACTCGACCCCGAATTAATTGGTTCATGGGGAAGCAAAGTGGAAGAAACAATCTCCATCGGACTTTCATTCAAGATGTTTGGACAAACATCTGAAGCACGCGAAAGTTCCACACCGATGAGATATAGAGAGATCCGGCTCACAAATAATAAATGAAAATGCCAGGGTCAAAGATAGTGTCTTCATTCCCGAAGGAGTGAAGATGAAGAGAAATCACAAGATATTTGAGGAAAGGAAGAAAGATTTTGATAACAATCAAGATCCATTCTTCATCCTCAAATGTAGACATATCGGGAGGAAGGGTGAGGGTAGTATCATTAATAAGCAAACTCGTATGATAGAGTACACCTTCCTCCGAGCCAATATCATCCTCAAGATCAAAATAGAAATGATCATGTTCCGGAGGAGATATGTCATGAGAGAGTTCACCGGAGAACTCTTCAGGAAGAGAATCATTCACATGAAGTGAAATTGTGAACTCTTTTTCCATTGTGGGCTCATCACTATCCTCGGTCTGAGTATCAAAGAGTGGATTCTCAGAAATTAAAGTGAATTCAGAGTCGAATTCAAATAGAGGATTAGTGAGAGTTGTTTTGAACGCTTCAGGAATAAAGTGATTAATATTCTCTATTGGACTGTTGGGATAAGAAGTGAGTGAACGATCATTATAAGGGAGACTTTCAGTCTCTCCCAGATCGGCTTCGAAATCAAGGAGACCATCATCACTTCCCGATGAAAGTGGATTGATGTGAGTGAGTTCATCGGTGAACTCCTCAAGAAGATGATCAACATCAGATTATGGAAGTGATGCCTCAACATACTCGATGTCTCCATATGATGCACAATCTTCGCTACAATTGGAGAAAGTTTCAAAATGATCTTTAGAACACTCAAGAGGGGAAGGGATATCACACACATGATCAGAATTTCCCTGTGACTCTCTCGGGATTGGGACAAGGTTCTCAACACTAGACTTTATGAATTCGTCCGATTCCTTTTCAGGAACAGTGTCAAGATGCTCGTCCCCCATATTCAGAGAGTGAGTGGGAGCTTCGGGTGTGATAGCAGTTGTTTGAGAATGAATCTCAACTGCTGGGATATCAACTGACTGAGGGAGTTGAGAAATAATATTCTTAAAAGGATAAAAACTCTCCTCGTCATCATCATATAGAGCTGCCTTAAGAAATTGGGAACGCCTTAGAGCTGCTTGCTCTAGGACTAATAATTCTTCCCTAGATTTGCGGGCCTCTCGTTCTTCGGCTAGCAATTCTCCCATGGTCTTTTCACCACTCAGTTGATTCTTAAAGTTACTAATCATATCATCAAGTGTTTTCATTGCGGTTTCAAAATTTTGGGAGATTTCTTGAGACAACGGCTCAGGTGGAGTTTGAACCGTATGGTGCTGTGGAGGTTGGAAATTGTCAAACCTGTGAGAGTCATGATTGTTACAAGGAAATGGATTCCCTATTTGACAATCAGAGCTGAAGTGGGGACCTCCACAGTTCTCACAACAGTAAAACTGTTGAGTCTGGACTGGTGAATTATATGGATATTGGTCATAACCAAAGTTCTGAGCATCACCGGAAAACTGTTCATAGACAAATGTGTTTCCGGATTGACAATCAAATCCTTGGTGAGGACCTCCACAAAATTCATAGTAGTTATGTTGATTATCTGAAGATAAGTCGGGCTGTGGTGGGTAATTGGAAAAGTTTGAGGGGTCGTTAAATGAGTTCGGATTAGGATCATAATCAAATGAATTCCTCGAACCACAAAACAAACAACTCCCATTCCGAATATCATTACCACACTGTACACACGTACACCAGCGACATGGTGAACCAAAAAGAGGCTCACCACAACCGACACAAGGAATAAACGATTTCATTTGAGAGTAATGAGAAGGAATCGGTTTATTCAAAGAATCTTCAAAACCAACATGGTGATCCGAATGACTATCAAGTTTCGAAGAACATTTTGAAAAGTCCGGAGGTGGGACAAGTGGTGTGCTCTGAGAGCTAGCAATTTCCACCATTTCCGTTATGGTCTCTGGTTCTGGTTCTTGAGAAACGTGAAGATTAGGCAAGTCATTCTTGCTAGTCATCAGTCTAAATTCTGCATGATTGCTTCTAACCGTAAATTGTGAAAGTGTAGGATCAATTTTAGACGGCTTAGGAGCAATCGAGGGGTTAGATCTTTGGATAACCGTAGGTTGGACGTATTTAGCACCTCTATTATCAGAGGGAAGTACCTGGTCCTTTGTCACCCCGGTTTCTCGTTCCATTTCCCTACGCAGAATTAATGGATCATCACGAACAACACGAATTCTTGACATTTGCGATAAAGTATGAAGTTTTTCAAATTCGTCCCAGAATTCGTCGTAGTCGAGAGATTCCATGAGAAGAAGTTAGAATCAAATGGATAGAGGGTAAAGGGATAAAGAATCAAAAAGGGTAAGAGGGTAAAGAGGAATATTTTTGGTATTTTTGAAAAACATGATGTAAAAACAAAGAATGAAAATCTTTTTGGGTTTTTGTGTTTGTTGAAAACTTGAATAATAATAATAAAAAAATGTTTTTGGATTTTTGGATTTTTGGATTTTTATAAGAAAATATAAACATATATAGATGGATGGTATGAACAAGGAGTGAATATTCAAATCACTAATCTGCTAGACGTAAGATAATTAGCACAGCTCCCCGGCAGCGGCGCCAAAAATTTTGATTCGTTCCCAGACGGTCAAGTTTTATCACGCAAGCTGACCACTTGTGAATGGCCAACCGTAACAAACTTCAAACAGTCTGAAACCAAATGCAATTAAGTCCAGAGGAGTATAGTGTTTCCCCAGGTCGTTATGTCCCAACGAGCTGTGCGATGAATCACCAAACGAATAGTGATCGAGAGGATTTGAACGGAAAAAGGGATTTTGAATGATTATGACTAAAGAAAAGGTATATAAACTACAGGGGCTTAAATGCAAATTAAAGAAAATTAAAATGATAAAATATATTAAATAAACGCTATCACTATTTGCAAAATGATGTTTTTGATTTTTCTTTTATAAAACTTAAATTAAAAACTACGTGACGTACAAAAGAAAATGTGAAACTGAAGCAATATTAATCCTGAAAATGACATTTTTACAAACCTAATGATAAGAGAAAATTTATAGAAAAAGAAAATTATTTTTATTACTATTTATCTAATTATTATTAATTAAAAACTATTTTTACTTATTTAATAATAACCTAAAATACAAGAAAATATGAAATAAAACTAGAAAAATGAAAATATGACTTATAAAAATCTAAAATAACTAAAGAGAATTTTCAAAACTATTTTTGTATTTTTCTGATTATTTTTCTATTTTCTATGAATTAAAAACTATTTAAAACTACTTAAATTGCTTAAAAATACAAATTTAATTAAGAAAAATCTGGAAAAATATTTTTTTGACTTTTTATATTTATCTTAACCTAGGAAAAATGAAAACTTATTTTTTTGGAACTTTTCTGAATTAATTTTATTAAAAGCTAATTAAAATGGCTTAAAAACTGTTTTAAATTAAGAAAAATAGCAAACTGACCTAGAAAAATATGAAAAATTCAGGAAAAGTCTAAAATAATATTATGAATCTATGAAAAATATAAAAACAGTGGGTTATGTGAAGGAAATTGAAACTGCAATGCAAGTGCTTATAAATAAGCACTTGAAATAAGCCAAAAGGTACAAACTGAGCACCAATCTAACACAGAAGCTATAATAAGCTATAACTACTCAAAAGAAACTAGTTACAACTATCCTAAACCTCTGAATTGCAAACTGCTAAGATATGATGATTTGAGTTCAAGTGCTAAAATCAGTTATTGACCACTACCTTGTAGCTAGAGAATAAGCCACTTAATAAGCTGAAACTCAAAAAACAGAAGTAGGATCCTACACTAGACCTGGCTAGCTACTTCTAAACCAAAGACCAGACCAAAGTGAGCTAAGCTGAGCTCTGTGCAAGGACTGCAAATCACCTGTGCACACTCAGTTTTCACTGAGTGTGTGCACATGGGAGATAAGACCCAAATGACAAGCCATATTGGAGCTTGTAAAAAATTTACAAAAATCTACAAAAATGACATTAAGAAACTAGACCAGTTGAAGTTTTTAAACCCCAAGTTTCACTTGATTTGTTCCAGAAATGAGTTCATGAAAAATCACCTCAGTTGGGCTCAAAATGACTTTTTCAATATTTGACTTTTGAAACAGTTTTGATATGTTTGACTTTAATGAACTTTGATTCAATCTTATGAACTGAAAATGATATTTAAAGGTAAAGTAAGACTAATACAGGCTATATGTACTGAGTTTAACACTAAATACAAGTTTACACTAGCTGATTTAAACTGAAATGGAAACTAGGACTGAATTTATGCATCTTTGACTTTAAGGAGTAACAGGTGCAAAATAAAACTTCCAATGACTTACTTGAGCTTATAGTGAACTGAAGTAGCCAAACCTAACCCATGAACAAACCTCTATCCCATAGTTGGACCTAAATCCAAACACTAGTTATGCAACTAGTTTGCTAATTTAATCCTACAGTCATTTGAAACCATGTAAACTAAGACTTAATCTCACTTATACTAACCTATTTAAACCTAAAATCAGTAACTAAAGCAAACTAATTACACAGATTCTACAAATAAACTACTATGGTAATTTTAACTCAAAATGATGAAAAACAATGTATAGAAAACTCTTACTCAAGTCCAGCCATTACAGCTTACATAAGCTGACTAGAAACACACCCAATAAGCTTAAACCAATACCAAATCCAATCCATATCAGCAATCCATCAAATCCTTCTTCTTTAATGGGCAGTTGACTTTTGTTGACTGAATTGAAAACTGACCAATTAGACATGAAAAACCTTCAAACTTGCTTTAGTAACATAACAATAACTGAAATAAACTGATTTGAACAAGCAAAACAGAGTGAGACTTAAAATGTGACAAGAACACTTTTTTGGTGGGAAATTTAGAACAAGCAATAAACTAGAAATTGGTTGCTAAAACTGATGAATTGATACACAAATTACTTGTTTATTACATAAAAACTTGAAACCCAGCTAAAAGATTACGTTAAAAGTAAAAACGATTACACATGAATTTAAGTAATTGGTCTAAAAACAGTGACAACTTGATTCTTCTGACTTCTCTCTCTTATAGCCTTCATTAGGGTTCTTTTTCTCTTTTCTTGGCCATTGATTGGGTAGAATTGATCTCAACCGTTTGATTACAATTTGGCGCCAAAACTTGCTTTTGCCAGTGGGGGTTGAGTGTTAGGGGGAGGGATGCATTTAATGCATCTTGGAAGGTTGTTGAGGTGGAGGGAACAAGGAGGGGTGAGGATGAGCTGGGGGGATGGGAGACTGGTGTTGCAGGCTGAGTTGTTGGGGAAGAAGACTTTGGCGGGGTGTGTTTGTTTGACTTGGGGGATTTGACTGGGAAAGAGTATTATTGGAAGGGGGTCAAAAGGCAGGGGGTCAAGTGGAATGGCAGGGTCCAAAGGGTTTTGACAAGGTCCAAGGGTGCAAAGGTTTAGGCTTTAATACAAGGACTTGTTTTGTAATTTCTGAAAAACAAGGGACCAATTCTGCCAATATCTCAAAGTTGTTCCAAGGGACCATAAGTGACAAGTTTCAATAGTACAAGGACCAAAATAGACATTTTCAAATTTCCAAGGACCATTTTTGCCAATTTTTAAACTTGAAGGACCAAACTTGTAATTTCTCAAAACTTTTGATATTTTTCACCAAAGGACTAATTTTGACAACTTATGATTTTAAAAAGACCTTTGGTGACTTTTCTTTTGAAATAAGTGCTCAGGGACTATTTCTGACAACTTTTGAAACTTGGGGGACTGAAACTGCCAATTATGCAAACTTAGCTCATTTTTCATCTGATTTTAAACATTTTGCATCTGAAACATATAAAATGCAATTTTGAGATATTTTCAGTATTTTGATGCATTTCTGAGCATTTTTAAGTGATTTGCAGTTCAGATTTAACCAAAAATGATGAGTATTTACACACTCATCAGCTTATTTTGAAAAAGAACTTGTAGAATGAGGTTCTTATTTGAATAGACGTTTGGCCAAGATGTTTTGATGGTTAATCGATTATTGATAAGTTAACCATCAAAGGTCTATTTTGCAAAGGCGACGTAGATTTGATGATCTTTAGTATTATTAAGAAAATCAAAGAGGAATACTATTCCTGATGATGAGTAAGTAAGGAAAGTGGTGAAGAGAGACTTTTTAGAGACTTGTGACTTTTAAAGTTAACGTCCTAATTCATGGGTTCATATAGGTTTATAAGACAATATTTAAAAGCATGGTTTTTATCATAGGAGAAAGACACATATCATCAACATATTCATATAAGCGTACTATAAGTAAAGATCAGCTAGTTTGTGGGTAAGTAAACATACCTCTAAACTCTTATTATGGTTTTTAGAAACCATATACCCGAAATACTTCATGAGCTTTTAAGGTAATCTATTGTACTTAGTAGAAGTAGGTTGTGATTACTTTTGGGTTCTTCCTTGAGTGTTAGCTTCATTTTTCTTTGGATAGAAATGAAGTCTTTGGAAGAGTCCTAGCAAGAAGATTTCTTAAAGAGAAATTGTTAGAATAATCTATCACTATCAAACATTAAAAAATTGTTTTAAAATATTTCTTTCTGTGTAGTTTTCAATAATACATGGATCGTATTAAGTTTTTTAAAGTACAATATACTCTAAGAAACTTGGTAACCTTGGTCTGATACCAATTGTGAAAAACTAGAAGGGGGTTGAATAGCTTTACCTATTAAAATTTCATTTTAAACTATTTAAATCGACTTATGTCAATCTGTTAATACAAATAAACCTTAAAAACGTTTATTAATATTGAGCGATCTCTTTGTGTTTTGTTGATAACAAATATAATGTTATCATAAGTAAAATTATGAGGATACATGTTATTTTTGTAAAGCATTTACATATAGTCATTTAATACAAATTGTTGTAATAAATCATTTATTGTAATAGTTTATTAGGATGGGTAAAAAATAACAACCCATGGAGCATATCCATAACCCATGGTATTGACCCATATTCATTTGACTAGATGCATTGCATCTATTAGATACATTGTATCTAATGAAAGATCCATGGACCAACCCATAACCCATGACCCATGACCCATAACCAAAAAACCCATGGGCAAAGAGGAGCGTCCCACGGTTCCCTGGTGTTACACTAGACGGATCCCTTAAGGGAGGGATCCGTGGGATACGTGCTACAGTGGCAAGTTTTTGCCTATAAATAGAGAGCCATTTCTTCATTTCTCTTCACCCCTCTTCTTACTAACTCTCTCATATATTCTTACACTCTTTTAACAAAAGATTACTTGATCTAGAGAGTTGTTCTTCTTTCTATTGTGATTCTCATATAGGTCATTCTCTAAGGCGAGATCACGAGTTCTCTACAAGTCATCCAAGCAAGGGGTCCTTGATTGAATTGTTCCTTCACAAGATTTCTGTAGCAAAGATCTTGTACTTGATATTTCACATAGTTGTTGTGTAATAGTCGTGTTGGTTTGGTCCTCCGTATTACGGACTCGGTATTTAGCTTTGTAGTGGAAAAAGGTGTAAGCAACGTTGTGAAGGCTTCTCCGCCAAGTTGAAGGAGTTTGTTGACATAGTGCTTGAACTCTCGAGTAGGTGACTCAGGGAGTGGAGTAGGGCAAGGAAGGTGTCCTTGTAGCCGAACCACTATAAATCGGTTGTGTCATTTCTTACCCTTAATTTACTTTCTTTACTTGCATTATTCTTAGATCTATACTCTATCTTCATCCATACGATTTCACATAACATCGAATCTAAAGTTTTTAGAAACTAACTTAAAATCGGCAAAACTATTCAACCCCCCCCCCCCTTCTAGTTTTCCACAATTGGCATCAAGAGCTAAGTTTATAAAAGTTTTAAAGTAAACCGTATTTTAAAAACTTTTCGATCACTATGGGTTCTGAAAATTATAAGGAAGGGCAATCCATGCAACGACCTCCACTACTTGAAACTAATGGTTTTATATATTGGAAAAATAGATTTGAAACATATGTGAAGTTCTAAAGATATTGATCTTTGGTACATCATTGTTGAAGGCGATTTTGAAGCCACTGCAAAAGATGAAAATGGAATTTTAGTTAACATACCTCATGATAAACTCACCGATGAACTTAAGAAAAAGCTTTCCAAAAATAGTGAAGCTAAAATGGTTTTGTATAATGCGTTACCCAAAAAGGAATTCGAAAGAATCTCCATGCTTAAAACCTCTAAAGAAATTTGGAATTCTTTAGTTGTAACTCATCAAGGTAATCAACAAGTGAAAAACAATAAAATAGATTTATTTGTTCAACAATATGAACAATTTTCAATATCGGATGAGGAAACTATAGATCATTCTTTTGCTAACTTTAATACTATAATTACATCTTTACAAGCACTTGATGAATCTTTCTCTAGCCGTAACCATGTTAGGAAATATCTAAGGGCACTTCCATCCAAGTGGAGATCTAAGGTGACGGCAATCGAAGAGTCAAAAGATTTGACAATCCTCACCCTTGATGAACTCATAGGAAACTTAAAGGTCTATAAGCTTGTCCTTGCTAAAGATTCCGAAGCCTCAAAAGTGAAAGAGAAGCACAAATCTCTTGCCCTTAAAGCCAAGAAGGTCTCAAGCGATGAAGAGGACTCCTCTTCGGATAGTGATGACGAGGAGTATGCCATGGCGGTAAGGGACTTCAAAAAGTTCTTTAGAAGGAAGGGAAGATACGTCAAACAACCGTATGACGACAAGAAAGGATTCCGGAAAAGCAAAGAGGACGAGAAGCCAAGGGATGATTGCGCTTGCTTTAAATGTGGGGACCCAAACCACTTTATTAGTAAGTGTCCCAAACGCGATGATCAAAAGGCATTCGTGAGCGGTTCATGGGGAATGAGCGAGGAGGAGGACGAAGAAATTTGTCTCATGGCAAATGACGAGGTATGTCACGAATACTATAGTAGCTCATCATTAGATGATGACTCATTGCATAATGAATACGATAAACTTTGCAAAATTAGTTTAAAAGTAATTAACAAAAACAAGTTTTTGAAAAATCAAAACCAACGTTTAGAAAAGGAAGTCATAGAGTTAAAGGCAAAACTAAAACGTCTAGAAAAGGCAAAAATAGCAAGTGGTGAATGTGAACTTTGCGTTCAACTTCAAACACTAGTTGATCATCTAGATTCTAAGATTGCTAGAATGAACACTAATACTTCAAATATGATATTGGATAGTGTTAAAACAGGAAACAACCAAAAAGGTCTAGGTTTTCAGGAAACTAATGCATCAACTAGCGAAAAGAAAGAAACACAATTCGTTAAGGCACTAGAAAAACAAGCCACTGTTGTGGTGGATCCCACGGATCCCATAAAAAGGGAACCGGCTAGTGTACAGCCAGGGATCCGTGGGTCTGCTGAAGCAAACAGTGGTAATAACATAGCTTCTTCTTCTAGAACTGATTTTGTTATTATTAATAAGAAGAAACCAACTCATATTATCATTAGACAACCACCCCCAAGATATAATCAAAGTTTTGCAAGAAACAAAGGTCCATCATTTTCAAAACCAAACACATCTAGGAGACCTAATAATGTTTACCCGAGAAGTATCCATCAAATGGGATGGAATCCAACTATGCAAAATAGTTTTCCATTTCAAAACTTTGCACCATGGAACACATATTCACCTTATCCGTACATGTCTAACATGAATGGAATGTTTAACACTAATGGACCCATGAATAAATGGGGACCAAACTTTTGAGTTAATTGTTTTCTTAGGTGTGCTTAAAGGTCGACCTAGATCCGGATGAGTGGATCAAGGATAGCGGGTGCACGAGGCACATGACCGGCAATAAAGATTTATTCTCCACATATGAATCCTTTAATGGAGGAAATGTGGTATTTGGAAATAGCAAAAGCAAAATCATCGGTAAAGGTACGATTTCTAACAAATCCCTAACCATTAACGATGTGTGTCACGTAGAAAACCTAAACTTTAACCTCTTAAGTATAGGACAAATATGTGATAAAAAGTGCAACGTACTTTTTAACGAAACCGGTAGTAAGATGTTAAAAAACGGCATAACCATAGGAAGAGGAATTAGGAAACATGGAGTCTATGTCATTAAAATTGGTAATGAACCTAAAGACAAACTTTGTCTTACTTCTATGGATGATACTTCGACCTTATGGCATCGAAGATTGGGTCATGCCAATATGCGACTTCTCCAATCGCTATCATCCAAAGATCTAGTAAGAGATCTACCTAAATTAAAATATGAACATCACTTTTGTGATGCTTGTAACGTAGGAAAACAAGTCCACTCTAGTCACAAAGCTAAAAACATGGTGTCTACAACTAAGTGTCTAGAGTTACTACACATGGACTTATTTGGTCCATCCGCTATCCAAAGTTATGGAGGCAACTACTACACTTTGGTTATAGTGGATGATTACTCTAGGTACACATGGACTAAATTCTTAAAGAACAAAACTGAAACGTTCAACTACTTTGAAATATTAAGTAAGAAAATCCAAAGACAACTAGGAAGTCCTATAGTGTCAATTAGAACGGATCATGGTAGGGAATTCGATAATGAAGTGCAATTTGGAGCCTTTTGTGACGCTAATGGTATTACTCACAACTTCTCGGCTCCTCGCACTCCACAATCGAATGGGGTAGTTGAAAGAAAGAATAGAACCGTACAAGAAATGAGTCGCACCATGCTAAATGAGCAATCCATACCTCAAAAGTTTTGATGCAATGTCGTTGATACATCAACATACATACTTAATACAGTCTTAATTAGACCGTTGTTAGGTAAAACTCCATATGAGTTACTTAGAGGCAAAAAGCCTACATTAGAAAACTTTATAGTCTTTGGTAGCAAATGTTTTCTACTTAACACAAAAGATTACCTTACAAAATTTGATCCTAAATCAACCGAAGGTATCTTTGTAGGTTACTCTCCTAATAGCGAAGCTTACATCATATTAAATAAAGAAACAATGAAGGTAGAAGAGTCATTAAACGTAAAATTTTATGAAAGTCCACCCAAACCTACTCCACCTCTTGTCGATGACGAGATTGTAGGAAGTGAAGCTATTGTAATAAAGAAAAAGATAAACGAAGAAGAAGAACCTTTAAATGATGAAATCATAAATATTAAAGAGTCCAAATATCACCCCGTAGATAAGGTCATAGGAAAGCTAAACGAAAGAACTTTAAGGTCTCAAGTTCAAAACCAAAGTAGCTTGTTTGGTTTTGTCTCAACCTTAGAACCTAAGAATACACAAGAAGCCATAAAAGATGAAAGTTGGGTAATGGCTATGCAAGAAGAATTAAATCAATTTGTTTCTAACGATGTTTGGACACTCGTCTCCCCACCTAGTAATCAAACCATAATAGGAACCAAATGGGTATATAAAAACAAGTTAGATGCAAACGGTATAGTGTCTAGAAACAAAGCTAGAGTTGTTGCCCAAGGGTATAATCAACAAGAAGGAATAGACTTTGATGAGACCTATGCCCCCGTGGCTAGATTAGAGTCTATAAGAATACTTCTTGCTTATGATTGTGCCAATGATCTTAAGCTTTATCAAATGGATGTCAAAAGTGCATTTCTAAATGGTTTTATTAATGAAGAAGTATATGTAGCTTAACCTCCGGGCTTCATCAATTTTGAAAAACCTAAACATGTGTATAAGCTAAAGAAATCCCTTTATGGTCTTAAACAAAATCCAAAAGCTTGGTATGATAGACTCAAGTCATTCTTAATCAAACACAACTACACCATGGGGTTAGTTGATAACACACTTTTTACTAAGAAAGAGAGTCACATATAATCATTGTTCAAATATATGTAGATGATATTATATTCGGATCTACTTGTCAAGACATGTGTGATGATTTCTCTAAAATCATGCATGACGAGTTCGAGATGAGTATGATGGGAGAACTTAGATTCTTTATTGGTCTACAAATCAAACAAGTAGAAGATGATATCTTCTTTAATCAATCTAAATACATTAAGGAGATGTTAAAGAAATTCGGTTTAGAAGAGTCAAAACCACTTAGGACACCAATGTCATCCGATACTAAACTCACAAAAGATGAAGACGGCGAATCCGTTGATAACACAAAATATCGTGGCATGATTGGTAGTCTTCTCTACCTCACGGCTAGTCTGCCGGATATCATGTTTAGTGTTTGTCTATGTGCTAGGTTTCAAGAAGATCCTAAAACATCACATCTAGAAGCCGTCAAAAGGATATTTAGATACATTAAGGGTACAACTCAATTAGGATTGTGGTATCCTAAGGGTACGGGAGTAGAAACAATTGTATATGCAGATTCTGACCATGCAGGTGATTATGTTGACCGAAAAAGTACAAGTGGGGTATGTACTTTCATTGGATGTTGTTTAACATCTTGGTTCTCAAAGAAGCAAACGACATTAGCAATATCAACAACCGAAGCCGAATATGTCTCCGCCGGCAAAGCATGCCAACAAAGCACTATGGATGAAACAAGCGTTAGTTGACTACGACATTCATCTAAGTGACATAGCCATTCTATGTGACAACAAAGGTGCCATCGATTTAAGCAAGAATCCGGTATTGAACCCTTAGTGTTTTGTTTCCCTTTTCTTTTTCCTTTGACCCAAGCTCCACAGTAGACGACTTTTGTATTGTTTTGAATGAGCTAGATTGTGTGAGAGTATGTTTGAGTGACTTAAATTGTGAGAGTTGCGAGCTAACTAAGTGTTTGAGGTTGTTTATAAAGAGAAGACAAGCATGAGGTCTTGATTATTTTATACATGTTTCTTCCACGGTTTCAAGAAAGTAGAGATAGATTTTTTTTGGTCTTGGCTTGCATATATGGCAGCCGATTATATTGGCATGTCTAAGGCTTAGTCGAATCAAGATTTGCATGAGAGACATATTAACCATTGGTTTACAAAGTCAAATGGGTGTTCAAGAGTTTAGACTTAATTATATATTCATTTAGGGTAGCTTGGACATGTTTTGGTCTCTTCTTTTACATACACACGCAAACTTAGGACCAAGGGTGTTAGTATTAGTTTTTATGTTTTGTGTTTTGATTGCTTGTGTCGACTTGGTCACAGAACCATAAAACTTGTACTCAAAATTTAGTTGCCAAATTGTGTTACAATTTAAATCAAAGGGTGCGCTGGGCTAGGTGGGTAACGGCAAGGCCCAAAAGAAATGGGGTTGGGTTTGGATCGGACGCAAATGAGGCCCAAGGGAAGAGTTAGATCGAGAGCCCAAACGAAAAAAAATAAGGGTGGTATTGGGCTTTGAGGCCCGGTTACAAAGTAAAAATAAATAAACTTTTATTATATATATATTTTATATAATTTATTTGTATAATTTAAATAATTAATAATGCCGGGATCGAGGGAATTTTGATCGGGTCACAACGGTGTGATTTGAGCCTTAAATTCGCGTGTTATGATGCAAATGCCAAGCGATATGCAAAAACGATGACAAGAAAATTTCATGGAGCTACTAATCCGTGCTTTATTCATGATTAAGTTGTTAATGAGAAATTTTTCGAGAGCTTAAAAAAACCTCGTAACAAACACACCCCTAGCACTCCCAACCGTAACGTTTTAACGCCGTTTGGGGGCGAAATAAAGCCGTTGGAGGCGTTACTCCGTTGGAGACGATGAGAAATAACGGCGTTGGAGTGCCGGCGTTGCGTGGTTAACGCCCGTTAAGGGCAAGAAAAAGTTACAAAACTACCCCTCGTGCGTTTCTGGGTTTGCTTTGTGCAGGGAAGAAGAAGAAGAAGAGTTTGGTTTGTATTTTTTTTTTATTATTTTTTTTTCTGGGTTTTGGTTGGATTTGTTTGAGGAAGAAGAAAGTTGAGTTTGGTTTGTTAAATGAGGAAGACGAACAGAAGATTGTGTTTGTGTGTGGGGGACCAAATCCAATCAACTTCTTTTTCCTTTTTTGTTTTTTTTTTGGTTTTGTAATTTTCTTTAATAATATAAAAATGTTATTTGTATATTAATTTAATAAATGATATGTTTTTAAATATATTTTTAAAATAATGATATGTTTTTTAATAAATGAAGTGTTTGTTTTAGTTTAGGGGTTAAAATTGAAAATATGAAATGTTATTGATGTTATTGGGATGTTATGGTTGTGGGTGTTTTTTGGGGATGTTAATGTTAAATGTTAAAGTTGATGTGAACGGTGTTATTGGTGTTATAGTGTTAGGATTGGGAGTGCTCTAAGTTTTTTGTTTTTTTTTTTTTTATGTTTTTGTTTTTTTTTTCTTCACTTAGAGCAGACGGTATCGTGCAAGATAACACGCCATTCGCTCTTTTCCAAACCAATAACGTGCCAACGATGGTACCATCGAACATGCCATTCACACGCCATTGGTCTTTGAGTTGTTTCACTGGCTCACGCTATTCGTTTATGGCATGCAACTTAACCTTTTTTTTAGTGCTCTCTTAATTTAGTAGAATAACATATGTAGGTGTGTGGGTGGGAATGTTTTTCCGATGAGTTTTTTTGAGTGCTCTAATGCAAAAAAAAACTGTTTTCCGATGAGTTTTTCAATCAGAAAAATGAAGAAGAAGGTATAATTGGGAGTTGTGCAAGTGGGTGAGAATGGGAGTGGGAGTAAATGTGGTTTATTGTTTCTTGAGAGTTATTTAAATGGTGTGATACAATATATTTTTAATTTGTTAGCATCAGAGTTTAAATACCAACATATCAAGACTTTTACAAACATGTCCTTATTTGTATTTTTTTTGTAACCGTAACTTGTAGTTGTTGTTTTTTTTTTTTTTTTTTTTTTTTTTTTTTTTTTTTTTTTTTAAATGTATTGTAATTTTATTTTAGAAAATATTACACGTTTGGTCCCTATGGTATACCCCAAATAACAACTTTAGTCCCTAAGTCGTTTTTATTACACCACAGATACCTATTTTTGAAACTTTGCACGCATTTAGTCCCTATTTTGGATGGGCGTTAGTTAAGTAAGTTAACTATTTTGCGCTGTTAGTCCTTCGTTAAAATTTTTTGCACCGTTAGTCCTTATTCTTTAAAAAATAGTTTTCCCCAGTTAGTCCCTCCGTTAATAATAGTTATCGCCCGTTTTTTTACATTTTTTCCGTTTTTATCCGTTTTCGTTCGTTTTTATCCGGTTTCCCCCGTTTTTTTCGTTTTTCGTCCGTTTTTATCCGTTTTTGTCAGTTTTTATCCGTTTTTGTCAGTTTTTTATCCGTTTTCGACCGTTTTTTTTACGTTTTTATCCGTTTTAGTCTGTTTTTTTACGTTTTGGCCCATTTTTTTTTACGTTTTTGTCTGTTTTTATCCGTTTTCGTTCGTTTTTTATCCGTTTTCGCCATTTTTTTACGTTTTTGTCTGTTTTTTATCTTTTGAGTTCGCTTTTTATCCGTTTTTTTACGTTTTTGTCTGTTTTTATACGTTTTCGTTCGTTTTTTTCATAAAAATTTCCAAAAAAAAAATTATAATTTTTTCACAAATTTGAAAAAAAAAATTCCAAAAAAATTTTGAAAAAATAAATTGGAAAAAAAATATTTTCAAAAAAAAAAAAATTTTGAATAAAAAAATATTTTTCAATTATATTTTTTTTTAAAATTGAAAAATATTTTCGAAATATTTTCGAAAAATATTTAAAAATTAAAAAATATTTTCGAAATATTTTTTTTTAAATTAAAAAAATTTGAATAAAAAATATTTGTAAAATATTTTGAAAATATTTTTTTTTAAAAAAAATTATTTGAAAAATATTTTTTTTATTAAATTTTTTTTAAAATTTTTTATTCAAACTTTTTTATTTTTTTTTCGAAAACATTTTTTTTCCAATTTATTTTTTCAAAATTTTTTTGGAATTTTTTTTTCAAATTTGTGAAAATATTCCAATTTGTTTTTTGGAAAATTTTTGTGAAAAAAAAACGAACGAAAACGGATAAAAACAGACAAAAAAGTAAAAAAAACGGATAAAAAGCGAACGCAAAAGGAAAAAAACAGACAAAAACGTTAAAAAACGAACTCAAAAGGAAAAAAAAACAGACAAAAACGTAAAAAAACGGGCGAAAACGGATAAAAAACGAACGAAAACGCATAAAAACAGACAAAAACGTAAAAAATGGGCGAAAACATAAAAAAAACGTACGAAAACAGTTAAAAACGTAAAAAAAACGGTCGAAAACGGATAAAAACGAACGAAAAAAGAAAAAAAAACGGGGGAAAACGGATAAAAACGAACGAAAACGGACAAAAATGTAAAAAACGGGCGATAACTATTATTAACGGAGGGACTAACTGGTGAAAACTATATTTTAAAAAATAAGGACTAACGGTGCAAATTTTTTTAACGAAGGACTAACAGCGCAAAATACTTATCGGACTTAACTAACGCCCATCCAAAATAGGGACTAAATGCATGCAAGGTTTTAAAAATAGGTATCTGTGGTGTAATAAAAACGATTTAGGGACTAAAGTTGTTATTTGAGGTATACCATAGAGACCAAACGTGTAATTTTTTCTTTATTTTATGGTTAATACAATGTGTTTTTTCTAAAATAAAATAAAATGAGAAAAATGGGATCCAATTATATGTTAGTGGTGTGTTATGAGAGAGGGTGTTTGAGTTATTGTTGTGTTATTTGGAGATGTATGATGTGGGCTAGAAGTGGCATACCAATTTTATCACAAACACCCTTCTTGATCGAGTTGCTTTCAAACAGTCAAAGCCAACTTCATTTCGGTGTGGCAACCGCAATGGCAGCAGCAACAAAAACCCTCATTCGAAAAACATTTCTTAAACCCTTTTCCACATACAAACTAAACCCCCTTCAAACCCCACAACATTCAGACACATCTTTCTTAAAAGAAAAGATTTTAATACCTTTGAAGCAACAAGGTACCCTTAATAAAGATTATATATTTCAACTGACCCCATCTCTATTTACAGACATTTGTTATCATTTTAGCAAGCATAATTCATATTTGGGTCTAAAGTTTCTTGATTTAGTAGCTTTTAATCATCCTAAGTTTAAGCATTCATTGCTTTCTTTAAGTGCTGCAGTTCATGTACTTGTTAGAAACCGTAGATTATCCGACGCGCAAGCGTTGTTGCTTAGAATGGTTAGGAAGAGTGGCGTTACGCGTGTTATGGTTGTTGATTGTTTGGTAGATAGTTATGAGAAATGTGGGTGTGGAGGTAGTCTTGTTGTGTTTGATTTGTTGGTTAGGACTTTTGTGCAAACTAGGAAGGTTAGGGAAGGTGTGGAGGCGTTTCGGTTGGTTAGGAGTAAAGGGTTTTGTGTGATGGTTAATGGGTGTAATAGTGTTCTTGGCGGGCTTGTGAAAGTCGGGTGGATTGATTTGGCGTGGGAGGTTTATGATGAGGTCGTTAAAAGTGGAGTTGAAGTGAATAGTTTTACGATGAATATTATGGTGAATGTGATTTGTAAGGAGGGGAAGTTTGATAAAGTTGAGGACTTTTTGGCGGAATTTGAGGGGAGAGGTGTTATGCCTGATATTGTGACGTATAATACGTTGATTAATGGTTATTCTCGTGTAGGGCGAATTGATAAAGCTTTTGAAGTTTTGAAAAGTATGCGGACTAAGGGGTTTGAACCGGGGTTATATACTTATAATGCTATTTTAAACGGTGCGTGTAGGAAGGGGAGTATTGAACGAGGGAAAGAGATTGTTAAAGAGATGGTGAGTATTGGGTTGAGTCCTGATGTTGCTACTTATAACACGTTGTTAGTCGAGTGCTGTAGAAAATGTAACATTGTGGAAGCTGAACGTGTCTTTGAAGAAATGAGGCAGAAGAATATTGTTCCTGATTTTCTTACTTATAGTTCACTTATTGGGTTGTTTTCAAGAAATGCGAATCTTGATAGGGCTTTAGGCTACTATAAGGATATGAAAAGTAATGGGCTGGTACCGGATAATGTTATCTATACAATTCTAATTAACGGGTTTTGTAGACATGGTGTTATATCAGAAGCAATGAAAATGCGGGATGAAATGGTGAATCAGGGGTGTGTTTTAGATGCGGTTACTTATAATACTCTTATATACGGATTGTGCAAAAATAAGATGCTTCATGAAGCAGATAAACTTTTCTATGAGATGGTTGAAAGAGGTATATTTCCAGATTTTTATACTTTTACGACACTTATTAATGGGTATTCAAAGGAAGGAAACATGAACAAAGCATTGACTTTATTTGACTCGATGCTTCAAAGGAATCTAAAGCCGGATGTTGTTACATTTAATACTTTGATTGATGGGTTTTGTAAGGAAGGTGATATGGAAAAAGCTAATGACTTATGGAATGAAATGGTATCTAAAAGTATTTTTCCTAATCATATAACATACAGCATTTTAATAAACGGATTTTGTAGTAAAGGTCGTGTAGTAGAAGGACTGCAAATATGGGATGAGATGGTCAATAAAGGCATTGACCCGACAATCGTGACTTGTAACACTATTATTAAAGGCTACTGCAGGTCTAGATCACCCTTTGAGGCTGTTAAATTTTTTAAAAGAGTGGCTTCTTATCGTGTTAATCCTGATAGTATTACATATAACACTCTTATACACGGGTTTTTGATGGAAGATAAAATGGACAAGGCTTTTGAATTGGTCAACCAAATGGAAAGTCAAGGTCTTTTACCAGATGTTGTTACATACAATGTGATTCTTGACGGGTTTTGTAGACAAGGGAAATTGAACGAAGCTGATATGATTTATAGGAAGATGATTAAGAAAGGTTTAGATCCAGATAGATCTACATACATATCGCTGATAAATGGGCATGTTTCACAGGAGAACATGAAGGAAGCGTTTCGGTACCATGACCAAATGCTGCAGAGGGGTTTTGTTCCTGATGATAAATTTTAAATTGTGTTTCAGCGAGGTTGCGGTTATAGAGAGTGAAATCACGGTGGCAAATCCTATAGAATGAATCCTTCCTGTTTCATTGCTCAACAGGAGCTGAACATCCCAACAAAGAGGTATGTTTTGACTTTAAGGGTGAACTTCAAATTGACATGATTTTTTGCAATCTGTTAAGAAACTGTGATGATTGCATTATAAGCTTCCAAAGAAATTGCTACCTTCACTTTCTATGAAAGTAATTGTTCTCAAAGAAATTTGATTGCTGTACTAATCTGATGAAAGGCCTATCGTGAAGTACTAATTGTTCTAAACTTCAAAGAACAAAGAACTTTGATTTGAGGGTACGTGAAGTACTACTACCAATTGAACTGTGTTGGTGCCACTTTTTCTGACATAATTTCATGTCAACTATGGAACGTAGAAGCAACAAGTTGAGGTGGGGCAGGCAGGTTGGGTAATGGGTGAACTTGATTATATGGTTTTGTACTGGATGATATGGGTTAATCCGAATCATTTTTCATCGAGAAGTTTCATGTTTTTATAAATACTTGGTGTGCCTAATAAAAAATTACAAAATGCTTTAGGGGGTTTTATGCATTGAACAATGCACATAATCTGTTTTCGACATTCGACCCGTTTGATCAGTTTCCTTATCATATTTTTGTAATTTCTTTGTTTGAACCATTTGAGGTACAGAAAAAACCTATGTGACTCATTCATACACAAATTGGTGGAAATTGTCATATCAACAAAAACGTTGGCCTCATTAGCCAGTGTGCAACTTTTTCTTTGGAATGTAAAGAAGATGTTTCAAAATTGCACATCAGATATTTGAGCATGGCATCATGATTTTAATTTGTTATCATTTCTCAAGAAAACTGCAAGAAAATTCATTTCTGATGGAAGTGTTTGCCATTGCAGTAACAATAACAAGAGCCTATAATGATGCGGAATAAAAAATTGCATATCTGTATCTGGTTGCTGATGCAGTTGGCTGCTTGATTAAGAACGCAGACTTCACAGGAGCCTCAACTATTAAATAGGTACTGATAAATATCAATGCACTAAGTAGGTTATCTGCAATTCACGTATTACTTCACTTGTTAATGGTAACTGCTGATTTATGCCTGAAATAAAACTGAAGAAAGCATAAGGAGGGGAAGGGTAGGCGGTAAAAGACGGGAAATTTATTCTTTTGGTTGCGTTCCTGATGAACTTAAGTACACAGTATTAAAGTGTTCACTGATTCAGGTTTCAGGTTCCTCGGGTTGGCATTATTTTTGCCTGTCAAAGCAAAGACTGGAATTCGGTTTGGTTCAGTTTTAACCCAAAAATCTCAATTTCAAAAAATTTGTGTATGTACCGTAAGCTATAGTCTACCATACAAGGTATATGGTCTATTACTTTTTTTTAAGCTAAATAACATGGTTATTGTTTGAATAGGAAATTTATCCACCCACCTATATACCACATAATATCTCAGACATGCCCCAACTGAGACTTGAACCTCAACCTCTTGGTTGATAGGCTACTCACATACTGCCAGGTCAAAGGCCCTTTGATACCGTCTATACTCTATTTTAAGCATTTTAGTATCATTAATTCATTATTGTTTAAGAAACACGCTAGGCTGGTCCTTATACCCCTCATGGAACACATATAGGTCTTCTACAGTGGACACGGCAGCTGCAAAGCTAACTGCCTCACACCACCATTGGAGTTCCCCTCTGAAATCATTACACACACTCAAAGTTCTCCCTGCCTTACCAACTCTCTCCTCAAACTCCCATCAACATTCTCCCCTCCAGTTCATTCAAAGGCTTTCACCTAACATCCTATATCGTTTCCATTGTTTCGTTTGAATTGTTAACCACCTTTTTCAGCTTCATTTACGCTTATATGTTGCTTTGATTATCTAGTTGGGAATCACATAATCATGTCTTCCATTGTGGATGTATGGCTCGCGTATAGTAACAACAATGGCATTTCTTGGATGAATCTTGTTCTCCTCAACTTTTATGCTCAAATATGGGTTCAAATCAGTTATGGAGGATATGGTTTTACGTAATTGATGAACAACATGAAAACAAATGGATGCTCTCTCATTGGTAAATTCTCTGTTGAGCTTAATCATTTTTAAATTTATTTATTTATCAAAATGAACATTTTTTCAGTGTACGCCAAGTGGTAATACCTTTATAAGGGGATTATTACCGGTAAGCAGTAGTACTACACCTCGCACAAATGAATCTTTCAAGTAGGTCATAATGGATAGTTTAGGAGACGAATCATACAAAACAACCTCTTTAAGACCCATATGGTTTATTTTGGCACATAGTAGTATGCTTGATTACTGATTAGTTGATTCAAGACTGGATTTGGAATGTCATGCTACTCTCATTGGCATCTTTACACCAATTCAGTCCGCATGATTGTTGAACGGATTTTTAGGCACATTAAAAAAGCAAATGACAAGTGCGGAGTATCTCATTAGTTTAAAATAATAGTTGCAAACAAAAGAAGAAAATTTTACTCGACTTCAAATCATTCTCGCTGTCTCACCCACAGGTTAGTTGAACTCCATATAAATTCTTGGTTAAAGCTACCCATAGTATTAAAAGTAGGAGGAAATGAACATTATTATTCGCCTTTTGTCTGCTACAGCAGTCTATCTTCTACTCTTGATTATGTTTCTTTCCTATACTTTTTTTAGCATACATTGGTGCTGAAGTAGGATTTCAAATACACCAAAAAGGATAGATTTTTTGTAGTTCATCGATCCAGTCACGTCTCTTAATCATTGGTGCCAAGATATAACTACAATGTACATTGGTATAGGATAACCCTTCTCAAGTCTTTTAATGGTTAGCTTCGTCATTTTCCTTACCTTAAAATGCTTGCGCACATCTAATGCTTTTAGACATTATAGTTGATGATGCTTTGCTTATTAGTTACTTTTTATGCTGCTAAATATGATTTTTTTTGGGTGTTTAGGATTTCACCCTGGCAAACTTTACATATTTAAAAATGTTACATGAGCGTGTGGATTGACCACAACATAGGTAATAAAAAACTAAACAAATATGACATGCCATACTTATTAGAGACAAAATACAAGCTGCTAAGTATGATACAAGGATGCCTTTTTAAAATAAGAATTGTGCAAGGATGAAGTTAGCCAAAGATGAAAATATCATCATTTCATTATGTATATAGAAGTAGTCATTGTCTCCATAATACGTTTATATACAACATGATATGGGATTTTGACTGCTAACTGTAAGGTCGTGATAGATTTAGCAGGTTTAGATACCAACTAATACACGCTTTTATCCATCTCACAAATGCTTTGAAATTGTTGAAGCCACACTTGAGTCGCATCAATGGCCTGGAAAGTGTTTGAACTTTCATCTTAGTCCTATTCATAGTTGTGATATCCTAAAACTTCAAGAAGATATACTTTCCAAAAATGCAGAAGAATTAGAATACAGAAATAGGAGTTAGTTTTTAATGTTGTGTCCTTATATTGGAATTGTAGATGGCTCATAAATAGCAAATGCTTGAAATCTTACGTGGAAAAGCCGATTAGGCAACTTAGAAAGTAAGGTTTATTTCCCTTCTCTTATTACTGTGTTCGTCTTGTGTAAAAAACCAACTGGAAAATCTGTGATGAATACAAACAACATCTTGTTGGACAAACGATGATTACAAAGCATTACTGGAATTACATATAGCCTTTAAAAAATAGTGGTGTAAGTTTCGGAGTTGGACTTTTTGAAACAAGAATGTAGTGAAGTTCCATCTTTTGCTGTAGCTATTGTAATACTGCATTGACTTAATTTTGACTCTTTTTAGGTTCGAATTTTGGTTTTGTGGTTCTCTGGCGACAAACTAGATTCTAGAAGCTGCTCTCAGAGTGGTCGTTTAAAGTTGTTCAACAAGTACTCAAATACAGATGGGTTACCTGTAAAAAGCAAATTTGGAAGATTGGTGTACTTTGCTTTTCACGTAGATAAGACATCAAAAAGTTCACAATCTTGTCTACTTTTACATAACAACGTTCATCGAAGTAACATGTTTTCGAAACCATATGAGATTGATCGATCAATATGAATCACTTTTTGTCTTGAAAACGCCAGGTATTCTTTGTTTGTACTTATGTAAAATTGTTTATACTCTGTCCATTTATCTGTTAGTCGTATGTTTTGTATGGGCTAAGGCCCAAATGATAGTTGATAGGGTTTCTCTATATATGTGTGTTTCGGTATCAATAATAATCATAAAACACTTTACCATCTTACATGGTATAAGAGCGCGTGTATGGGTTAGGGTCCATTATTAGCTATAAATTCATCAGATTAAATTCTGTTGAGATATCATTTACTCATTTCCTGGGCTATGTGTTATGCATAGCCAAAGATCTACCGGCCTGGTTGTTTATTAACAAGTCAAAATGTCACCATGCTAATCACAAACTCATACATGTTACATTCTTTCATCAAGTTTTAGTATCATTAACTAGGATATCGAGAAGGTTAATTTTGAAGATGATAAGAAGAGTTATCAATCAAGTAACAGAAGACAACGCGTGTTTTCAATGCTTTGGACCTTATTTAAAGGCGAATAAAGTTATATAAGCAACTAACTTAACTCGATCAAACTTCATAATACAAGTAAAAACACCATAGTAAATGATTTAATGCAATGTTTAAGGAGGCTAAACCACCACAATGTTTACCATTGATTCTTGGAATTAGTAAGTTAAAGAATTATTACCTCAAAAAGCGTTTTACATACAACTGATACATGTTCCTATCTATGAAGACATGTGATAAAGTGCATATAAGAGTCTACTCTTGTGGTGTGCTATTGAGATAGAAACAAAGAACCTATGCCAATACGACCCAAAGTATCTAGTCTAAGGGCTTGTTTCTTTCTTTTTCAGGATTAAGTGGGTGGGCCCCTTTCTGTTAATCTGTTTGATAAAACTGTATTATTTAGCGCTAGATGAATCAAATATGCTGAATAATTCAAAGATGCTGAGTGAAAATGTTTCTGAATGAAAATTATTGTTTGATAAATATTTGAGTGTGCTTTTTGAATAAAAGAAAATTACCATTTGAACCTCAATATTATTACATACTAATCAAAATATGTTGATTTATAAATTATTTTATTTATAAAACTCGCAGTTACAAAATGGATATGAACAAAGAAGTTAACATAAATAAAATTAATTTTATCATGCATATATTATATATATATACTAAAACTCATTGGGTCATGAACAGTACACGTTCATGAACAGTACACGTTCATGAACAGTACACGTTCATGAACAGTTCCTTTATAAGTTTGGCAAAATGGCAAAAATAGTCCCTGAGGTTCAAGTGTCGTTGCAAGCTAAGTCCTTTGGAAGTTTGGCAAAATGGCAAAAATAGTCCCTGAGGTTTAAGTGTCATCGCAAGCTAAGTCCTTTGTACGTTTTACAACACTCCCATCGCAACGCGCGGGATCACCCGCTCGTTTTAACTATTAAATAACTTCATAATACTTTACCACCGAATTTATATAATCAAATGCATAGTCCAGATCAAAGGTTATTTTAATAGATAGCCCACTGAGATGTTAAAGGTAATTTAGTAAATATACAACATTACAACCTACTGAATCGTTTAGCATACCTCATGATGCAAAATCGCTCAGCGCATTAAATTTCATTTAGTGGCAACTTTAATAATTATCAAACCTAGTTACCGATTAAGTTTTTAAATTCAGCACTGAATGATGGCATTAAGTAGCAATCAAACACACCCCAAGTCTTAATGGGGAGAGCACCTTTTACTTCCTCTCCTCATATAGACCCTTTAACAGAAAAAGAAACATATTATATGTGTGGCCCCACCACTATCTCCCCATTAAGACTCATTAACATAAAAAAGAAACACCCCCTAAGTCTGCTCTAATCACGAGCAAGATAATATCACACCGCAATATAATATATTTTTTTTTCTCTTCTAATTTGCAACGGCTTAAGTTAAAACATGACAGTACAATTAAAATCCAATCTATTCATGCTTAATTAATATCCTACAATATAACATTTTTTTAGAACGACAACTATTTATTTCACACAATATACACCACAATTTATCTCATACGTCATGACGGGATTCAAGGTGCTAACACTGAGCAATTCCATGACTTATTACCTTGTTGACGTATAACCACACAGACTTGACTCTACCTTGAAGCTTAAGCTAGCTGAATGCCCTTAACTATGTAGTAAAATGAGACAGATCTTCATCATTGACGTAAGTTACGTTGAGACAACTCATGAATATCTTATAGCACCTCCAAGACTTATTATTATTATTATTTTTTTTTCATTATCGAAATAACAAGACGTTCACTTTTTTTTACTGTATTCAAAAACACTCGTATATATAGTCCGTTCATTGACGAAACTAAAAAGATTGACTTATTAATGTCGTACACTAGCTCGATCTCGAACATAAGTTGAAAAGAACTTAAAAGGTACAACAAAGATCAAAAGACACATGCTCAAGAAACAACTGAAACAAAAAAAGGAAGTAGCTAGACAAATAACCTATCAAACGTATATCAAACTACTGGTAAGTGCTAACTACTATATTTACACCAAAATTCTAACTTATATAAATGGACGAAAATAGATGAATGAACCAAAAAAATGATTATATAATCAAATCTTACTCCATTCTATCCCTATTAATCGGGAAGGAGGATACCTAATCTTGTTATGTTCTAAAATGGTCTCGAGCTTTGGCGACCATGTTTGATCCTTGGATCCAACCAACTGTTCATACTGCTTCTTCAACTCAGGTGTATTACACAATAACTCATGATTTGTTGTATTACCACTAGCACTTTCATTTTCTTGATCATTGAAACCACTTCTTCGTCTAGTAAGAATTCTTGCCAAAAACTCACTTGATACTTTGGTCAAAACCCTCCCATTTGATCCCTTTATATACTCAAAAGGACACTCTTTGAAGTTGACCGGCGTGCGCTTAGAGGTGTAAGTGACCAAGGCTGATATTGAAGAAGCTGAGAGGGTCTTTGAAGAGAAAATGTCGAGTGGGAGAACGAAATAGGTTTGGCCAGGCTTGAGCTCATCATCAATGGCTAAATCCGGGATCGGGTGGCCAATGAATAAGGAATCTGCATGGCAAATCATACTGTCCGGAAACTCGAACATGATCTCTCTCGCTAACAATCTTTTTCCTGTTAGGGTTCTTGTTTTCCCGTCCCAGTAAATTACTTTCACAGAGGATCCTTCACTTTTTATACAACAAGCACCCATGGCATTACCCATGATGGATTTCAAGGTGGAAATGAATTGACGAAGATGAAGGTTGGGTTACTTACGTATATAAAGAAAAACATATATATATATATATATATATATGCATGCATGGTTGACCTTTTTGATAAAGTCTAGGGTTGGTCGGTGGTCAGCAAAAAACGGCCTTGACCTTTATTTAAAACGTATAATTTGGTGTTATTGCTGCAAAATTTAATTGAAAGACTCTTCCAAAGTCGTTGATGCACCTATATAAACTGGAATAATAACGTTGACATTGTCATAAGATTATCTGGAAAGATGTTACTTGTTTTATTCTAATTATCTAGTCAACTTTTATGTGAGTGTGACTTACGATAGAATGGAAAAGAGATATAATGAGATACAATTTGGTATGAACATATGTAATTATCTCTTTCTTTTGGAGGATGAATTAGGCCTGAAAATATAATTACTGATTTGGTATGTCTTGAACATGTAGATTATCAACTATTTTTACTCATAATAAAGTCTGTAATGTAGTATGTGCGTGGAGGCGAGGACATGTTTAATGTATTACAGTAGCTTCATTATCCTATTTGCTTTTCTAAAGGCGTATGAGAAAAGTTTTATAAAGAACACTTTTTTTAAAAGATCAAAATGTATATATCATAGCTATTATTTTTTATATTAAATTAAAAAAAAAAACCACTTTCAATAGTTTTTTAAAAAATTAAAATATCTCGCAAATCGTTAAACGTTACTCACTGATGAGTGTGTAAATACTCATCATTTTTTGTCAAATCTGAACTGCAAAACATTTAAAAACGCTCAGAAATGCATCAAAATGATGAAAATATCACAAATAAGTGTTTTATGTGTTTTAAATGCAAAAATTCCAAAATCAGATGAAAAACGTATCAAGTTTGCATAATTGGCAGTTTTAGTCCCCCAAGTTTCAAAAGTTGTCAAATCTAGTCCCTGGAATCCAAAAATGTGGAGTTCTATCATTCAAGGTCCCTGAAATATTCTAAGTTGTCAAAAATGGTCCTTGAATGAATTTTTGGTCAAATGGCAGAAAAGGTCCTTTAACTTTGAAAAATATCATATAAGGTCCTTGGATTTATAAAAAAGTGAAAATTATCAAATGTGGTCCTTGTACTATTTATAAATGACAAGTTTGGTCCTTTTGATAAGTTTGGAAGAGTTGCAGTTTTGGTCCCTCAAGTTTGATTGAATTGCAAAAGTGGTCCTTGTTACTTATATATCAAATCCAATCCACACCGGCCTTTTTTTTTAATATCCAAACCCAATCCAAACTAAAACTACCCAGGCCCAAACCCTTTGTACCCGGTCCAAACCCAAGTCCATTTACCCACGTTTAATAATAAACCAAACCCGCCCATGGTTTCCCTCCAAAACCTGTCTCTCCTTCACCTGCTCTGCAAACTCAGACCCCAACCTCACCTCCAGCTCAACCTTCACCTCCCTTATCACTCCACCTCCACCAAACAACAAAAAAAGCATTAAATGCTTCTTCAACCTAACACTCAAACCCTCCCAGTTGCTAAATCCATTTCCCGCCAAAAAGCCATCAATGGCTATAAACCTCTCAAGTGATCCAAGGGCCAAGATTAAAGGTGGGAATTGCTCAGAGTACAAGTGGAAGCTTGATTCGCGCTAAACTGTCAAGTTTTCTCACACAAGCCGGCCACTTGTGAATGGCCGACCGTAAGAAACTTAAAACAGTTCAGACACAGAATGCAATGAAGATCAGGGGAGTATAGTGTTTCCCCGGGTCGTTATGTCCCAGCGAGCTATGCAATGAATCACCAAACGGATAGTGATCGAGAGATTTGAACAGAAAAAGGGATTGTGATTATTATAACTACAGAAAAAGGAGATAAATTACAGGGGCTTAAATGCAAATTAAAGAAAATTAAAAAGATAAAATATATTAAATAAATGCTATCACTATTTGTAAAATGATGTTTTTGATTTTTTCTTTTATAAAACTTAATTTAAAACTACGTAACGTACAAATGAAAATATGAAACTGAAGCAGTATTAATCCTAAAAATATGAAAATGATATTTTTACAAACCTAATGACAAAATAAAATTTTTAGAAAAAGAAAATTATTTTTATAACTATTTATCTAATTATTATTAATTAAAAACTATTTTTACTTATTAAATAATAACCTAAAATACAAGAAAATATGAAATAAAGCTAGAAAAATAAAATTATGACTTAGAAAAATCTAAAATATCAAAAGAGAATTTTCAAAACTATTTTTGTATTATTCTGATTATTTTTGTATTTTCTATTAATTAAAAACTATTTAAAACTACTTAAATAGCTTAAAAATACAAATTTAACTAATAAAAATCTGAAAAAATATTTTTTGACTTTTTATATTTATCTTAACTTAAGAAAAATGAAAAATTATTTTTTGGAACTTTTCTGAATTAATTGTATTAAAAGGCTAATTAAAATGACTTAAAAACTAATTTAAATAGGGAAAAATAGCAAACTGACTTGGAAAAATCTGAAAAATTCAAGAAAATTATAAAATAATATTAAGAATCTAGGAAAAATATAAAAACAGGTGCTTGTGTGTAAGAAAATGAGGCTGCAGTGTAAAGTGCTAGATAATAAGCACTTAGAATAAGCCAAGAACCATAAAAAGCCACCAACTTGATACAGAAGCTATACTATGCTAAAATTACTCTAAATGAACTAAAAACAACAACACTTAACCTCTGAATAGCCAACTGCTAAGAATTGGATGATTTAAGTTTAATGCTAAAAACAGTTTGAGGCTCCTACTTTGCAGCCTAATAATAAGCACTTAGATAAGCTGGAACTAAAAACCAGAGATGGGAACCTAAACTAGACTTGGGCAAGAACCTATAGACCAAAGAACAGACCTTGAGAAGCTCAAATGAGCTTTGTGCAAGCCCTGCAAGACCCCTGTGCAGACTCAGTATCAACTGAGTCAGTGCACAGGGCAAATGAGCCCATGTTGACAAGCAATTTTGAGGCTTATAAAAAAGTACTAAAATTCTGCAAAAATCATAATAAGAAAATAGACCAACAGAAGTTTATAAACCCAAGGTTTTACTTGATTTGGCCCAGAAATGAACCCATGAAAAATCCTCTTAGTTTGGCTAAAAACTAGAATTCACCACTTTGACTTTTGAGCAGATGTGATTTGTTGACTTATATGAGATTTGATTCAAAATGGTGGACAGATTATGAAGTTAATAGATGAAATAAGACTACTGCAATCTATTTCTAAGTAATTTAAACACAAAACAAGATTTTGATTTGCAAAAACTTCAACAGATAAGCATATAGAGACAGATTAATGAAATTTTGACTTTGGACTAAATGTAGGTGCAATATTAAGACAGCAATGAGTATATTAGAGCTAAACAAACATGAAACAACAGGTCTAAACTACTAAGCAATCAGCAAACACAGTTTTGCTGCATAATCCAAACACCCTTTATATAACTGTTTTGCAATGTAAACCAAGTTACCAACTGAACTAGCTTGAATTCTTGACTAAACTGAGTTTAATTATCCTACTTACAACTTAATAAACAAGTTTAAACTAATGGTGACCACAGATACACATACAAGCATAATATGCAAAATGGATTGAAATTGAAAAGTTAAATACAAACTCACATAGGTCCAGCTTATTTGCAGGCTAAAACCAGACCAAATCCTACACTATGCTACTCAAATCCAACCCAATATCAACTCTGCATCAACCCATTCCATTTCCAAACTGCTTGAACCAAAATTTCACCAAGTTTGACTTTTGTTGACCAGGAACCAATATTACTTAAATCTGTTTCATAAGCTTATTAAAAGCTATACAGAGCTTAAATGAACTTATCTCATCTTAAAAATAAGCTAATAATGCTTTGGATATAAGAGTTTGAAGATGGATTTTCCAACAGTGAACATGAAGATTTGCAACTTAAGTAAAACTTTGAATTAGGACTTAGACTTGATTACAAACACTGAGTTAACTTAAATTCAATACATTGAAACTGAAATTACAACATTTTGACTTAAACTAAAACATTAATTTAAAAAACGACATAAAGGAAAATTATTAAAACTAACTACTCTTTTCTTCTCTTTCTTCCTCCTCTTTTATACACCAACTCTCTTTCTCTTACCTCTCTGAGCAGATCCCACATGGTTCCAGGACCATTGGATGCTTTAAGTGGATTTTGGCCATTGATTTGGTTTTGGCGGGAAATGGTATTTGACCTGTTGGGGTTGAGTGCAAAAGGAGGAGGGGGCATTAAATGCTATTTGGAAGGTTGTTGAGGATGAGGGGACATGGAGGAGTGATAGTGAGGAGGGGGGATGGGTGTTGAGTGTTGCAGGGCTAGATGTTGGGGAAGACAGGAAAAAGGCGCGTAGGTTTGCTTTGTTTGACTTTTGGTTTGACCGGGGATAAATATTATAAGGGAAAGGTCAAATTGAAAGGGGGTCCAAAAGGGTTAATGACAGGGGGTCCAAATGCAGTTATGACAAGGGTCCAAGGGTTTTAATACAAGGGCTTGTTGTGCAATTTTCTGAAAGTTCAAGGACCATGGCTGCCATTTTCACAAAGTTGTTCCAAAGGACCAAAAGTGACAAGCTCCAATAGTATAAGGACCAAACTTGACATTTTCAAATTTCCAAGGACCATTTTTGCCAATTTTTAAACTTGGAGGACCAAACTTGTAATTTCTCAAAACTTTTGACATTTTTCACCAAAGGACTAATTTTGACAACTTATGATTTTAAAAGGACCTTTGGTGATTTTTCTTTTGAACTTAAGTGCTCAGGGACTATTTCTGACAATTTTTGAAACTTGGGGGACTGAAACTGCCAATTATGCAAACTTAGCTCATTTTTCATCTGATTTTAAACATTTTGCATCTGAAACATATAAAATGCAATTTTGAGATATTTTCAGTATTTTGATGCATTTCTGAGCATTTTTAAACGTTTTGCAGTTCAGAATTAACTAAAAATGATGCGTATTTACACACTCATCAAAGCTTTTTGGGTATAAATAGAGGAAGAAGAAGGAGAGAAGAGAGTAGTCTTTAGTTTTAATTTCCATATATGTCGTTTTAATGTCAATGTTTTAAATTAAGTTCTAAATAATTAATTTCCTTTTGTATTGTATTAAGAAAGACCTGTTTTATCAATTGTAACTTAACTTCAAGTATTAATTAAAAGTTTGATTCAGTTTCATGTTTTTAAATTTCCTGTCATAAAATTCAGTTTACATGTTATTGAATTCAAGCTTAAGTTAGCTTATTCCTAGTTCAAAATAGCTTACCTAAGCTGCTCATAGCTTCTGGTAAGCTATTTACTCAAGTTCAAATAATCTTGGTATTTGGTCAACGAAAGTCAAACTGTGAAGACATTTTGTTTAAGCAGTGATGGAAATGGTTTGGATAGATGCAGAGTTGAACATGGATTGATATGCAGTTGGAATTGGGTTGAAATTAGATCTGAATTGGGGGTAAACATGAGTAGATGTTACTGTTCCATTGATTTCAAGCCATAGAGGCTTGGACCTCATGTGAGTACCAACTTTCCTTGGTCTGCTTAATGCTATTTTTCTTGTTAGTAAGCTTCAATACTATCAACATTAGTATAGATTAGCTTAAGATCACTAGTACATTTGAATTTAATTAGGATAGAATTGGTCTGGTTTTAGCCTGCTACACAAGCTGGACTGATGTGAGTTCATATTTCACTTTTCATCTTCAAGCATTCTGCATTTTACACTTGTATGAATATCTGTGATTACCATTAGTCTAAATTAGTATATTTAGTTGTATTTAAGGTATTTAAGTTTAGCTTGATCATTAGTCTTAAGCAGTTTAGTAGTTTAAGTATTTTTAGTTGTATATCAGTATTAAAAAGGGGTGTTTGGAATTAATGATTGATCTGTCTTCAAGTCTTGTTCAGTGTTTAACTTTTGTTAGTTCATGTTTATTAAACTTGTTTGAGCACATTTGAGTCAATATCTTGTGTCTGCTAACACCCAAAGTCAAAAATCATCAAATCTGTCTTAAGCTTGTCCACTGTTGGAATTTTGAAAGGCAAACCACTTGTTTTGTGTTCAAAAGACATAGATATATATTGCAGTAGTCTCATTTCATGTATTCATATCATTTCCAGTCAACAAATCATGATCAAATCTCATTTTGGTCAACTTTTTACAATTGCTTAAAAAGTCTTCAATACTATCAACATTAGTATAGATTAGCTTAAGATCACTAGTACATTTGAATTTCCTTTCCTGTGCATGTATGTCTTTGACTGATGATCATTGCATAATCATTTGAGTAGCATTAGTTTGAATAGGCTAGAATTAGGAATAGCATAAGTTAATTCAGCAATTAGGATTTATTTTGAATCTAGATAGGGTAGTTTTAAGGATAAGAGCATGGATTTTGGATGTTGAGAGTAAACTTCAGTTTCAAAAACCAGTGTTTGGATGCAGTGAGTAACCTGAGCCAGAGGTTAGTAAAGTGGTCAAGTTGCATTGCAGTAGTTCCTAGTAGGTCTGTTAAGAGTCTTTAGGTTCATCTATTTGCACATTAGAGCAGTTAAAGTCAAAATTGTATAATTACAGCTTTTAAGTTCATCTTTGTTTGGAATCAGTAGCTTAAAAAACTGCATATAGGTTTAGGAGTTGTTAAGCTAGCTTGCATTAGTCCTACTTTAGCATAAAACATCATTTTCAGTTGATAAACCAGAATCAAATCTCAAATAAGTCAACTTACAATTCTGCCTAAAAAGTCAAAAACCACAAAAGACAGTTTTGGCAAAACTTTGCATAAGTTTCATGTGTTCAGTTTTGGGTCAAATTCATTAAAAATTTGGGATTTGTAACTTCAACTGGTCTAGTTTAGTAAAGTGAATTTTGTGGATTTTTTAGAAATTATCTCAGTCCTTGAATAAGCCCCTGATTCAGCTACTAAATCCCCTGTGCACACGTTCAGATTAACTGAGTGTGTGCAGGGTACTTGTAACTGCCACAAATAGCTCTTAAGAGCTTGATTCAAGCTGAAACTTGGTATTTTAGCCCTCTGGCTGGTGGTCTTGAGGCCCACACTCTTGGTTTTCAGTTTAGCTCATTTGATAAGCTGATTGATAAGCTCAAAGTAGGTAGGAAAAACTGTTTTCAACTTTTAAAATCAAGCAGGCCAAATCTTTGTAGTTTGCATTTCAGTATTATAGATTAGTTGAATTTAGTTCATTTCTAGTAGTTTTAGCTTATTATAGCTTCTGTGACAACTTGGTGCTCAGTTGGTACCTCTAGCTTATTTGGAGTGCTTATTTATAAGCACTTGTCACTGCAGTTCCATATTCTCACACATAAGCCACTGTTTTTATATTTTTCATAGACTCAGAATATTATTTTAGACTTTTCTTGAATTTTTCATATTTTTTCAGCACTGTTTGATATTTTTCCTCATTTAAATCAGTTTTTAGTACTTTTTAATTAGCTTTTAATACAATTAAATCAGAAAAACTTCGAAAAAATAAGTTTTCATTTTTCCTAGGTTAAGATAAATATAAAAAGCAAAAAAATAATTTTTCCAGATTTTTCATAGTTTAATTTGTAATTTTTAGCAATTTAAGTAGTTTCAAATAGTTTTTAATTCATAGAAAATAGAAAAATAATCAGAAAAATACAAAATTAGTTTTGAAAATTCTCTTTAGTTATTTTAGATTTTTCTAAGTCATAATTTCATTTTTCTAGCATTATTTCATATTTTCTTGTATTTTAGGGTATTATTAAATAGGTAAAAATAGTTTTAATTAATAATAATTAAATAAATAATAATAAAAATAATTTTCTTTTTCTAAAAATTTTCCCTTATCATTAGGTTTGTAAAAATGTCATTTTTATATTTTTAGGATTAATATTGTTTCAGTTTCACATTTTCTTTTGTACGTTACGTAGTTTTTAATTTAAATTTTATAAAAGGAAAATCAAAAACATCATTTAAAAAAATAGTGATAGCGTTTATTTAATATAATTTATCTTTTTAATTTTCTTTAATTTGCATTTAAGCCCCTGTAATTTATACACTTTTTCTTTAGGTATAATCTATCACAACCCTTTTCCCGTTCAAATTCTCTCGATCACTATTCGTTTGATTATTCATCACACAGCTCGTTGGGACTTAACGACCTGGGGAAACACTACACTCCTCTTGATCTTCATTGCATTGGTGTCTGAACTGTTTGAAGTTTATTACGGTTGACCATTCACAAGTGGTCAGCTTGTGTGATAAAACTTGACGGTTTGGCATCGATCACTCACAATTAGTTATACCATCGCGAAGAGAATTAAATTATCTTTCTATAGATATACACTTATATATCCTTTTGACAAACATTTTTTTTTCAAAAAATTTGCACGGAAAAATCACATATAATTCGAAAAGAAAATATGATTTATTACTTTAAATATCACATGTGAATTGTGGAATCACATGTGATTTTTAAACATTTGATTTATGAAATCATACGTGATTTCTAAAATAACAAATCACAAGTGATTTTTCGGGGCGGAAATTTCAATGCTAAAAAATGTAAAATTATATGAAAGTGTCAGTCTACTGAAAGATAAAACTATTTTCGTCACGATAATGTATTTTTTGTATCTTGACGATTTACCGTTTGCAAGATATATTGTTTAAAAAAATGAAAAATAAGTTTATTTATTTATTTATTTATTTTAATGAAAAAATGTATGGCTAGGATTCACCTATTTGATATTAAAAAAATGATTTATATCGATCTCACTTGTATATATTAAAAGAGTAGATTCTAGACCCGCTCGATGCAGAGATGGAATCAGGGGGTTTCTTATGGATTTTTCCAATGTAGTGTTACATTTTGGAAAAAAATAGATTTTTTTCGGAATGCATCATAAATGCACCCGGTCCATCGAAATGTGATTATAGTATTATTTAGTTAGTGTATTTAAGAAAACATTGTGCCTTTAGTTATATTTGATGTTGATTCCGTCCCTAGCTCGATAGATGGACTAAACAAATCAATTTTTTATAAGTCGAGAGCATTACATGTACATAAAGACGAGCATCATGAAGTACAATATTTGCAGCTAAAAGTATTATACAACACAAACTCAATAGGTCAATACATATACATGTAATATAAAACCAGCATGGTCTTGTGCGTTGCGACGGCGCATATCTTGGGACGACTAACCAGAGAAATAAATTTCGATGTGGCCTGGTTCACTCGTTTGTATCAGTTCCAACGGGTTCTCTCTGGTTCGTTTTCTGATGGCTTTTATTGAAAAGCTGAACCGGTGGCAACTCTGGTTCCTGGTTGAACCCATTGGTCTGGTCCGATTTTCAAAACTATATGTACCATCAACTTGTTAGATTGTATGAAGCTTTGTGTGTTTTATTAGCTTGTACAATGTGTATAATAACATATACTTTTCATTTTAGAGTTGTTTTAAAAATAACATTAATTAATGTGTTAATTAGTTTATATTTTGAATTATGTTGTAGCTTTTTTAACTATTCATATAATGGTAAATAAAGTTTATTCATATAAAAGTTTGTACTGGATTTTTATTAGTTAAAACTTCTTTTGACTTTTCATAACTTTCCAATTTTGTAAAAAAGAGTGGTGTGTATGTGATGGGAGTTAAGAGCAAGAACAAAAGGGAAAAATATTTCTAGTGACAATTGCTTGTGATTTAGTGTTTCATTTTAAGAATTAAGTCCTTAACTACTACCCCACAAGGTAAGGATGCCTAATTTATGTTGAATTTCATTTTAAAATATCAGGATTCATGTAAGTGAATTTGAGGATTTTGGGTGAAAGAGCTTTTAAATCAAAATTGTTGAAGTATGTTGTTAGAGGATTTTGTTCATTTAATGATTTATTTTTAGTTAATTATTATTATTATTATTATTATTATTATTATTATTATTATTATTATTATTATTATTATTATTATTATTATTATTATTTTTCATATGGTCATGATAGGTGATCATAAGTATGTTATGAAGTAATTGCCTTATAGATATGTAGCAACCCTTGGTTATGTAATGAAGAAATTATTATATTGATAGTGATTCTTGTTTAGCAATCAAGTAAATTGGTGTTTGCACTTGGTGATCGAGTATCCACATTTTGTGGTAAGTAAATTGGTTTAACTTGTTATGTTTAGCTTTATCATAATGTTTTATGATAATGAATGTATGTGTTAAGAATATAGGAAGCCGTGAATTTAGCTTGGATCCAATGCTAGAGATAGTTAGTGTTCGACAAGCAAAGGTATGGAATTAGGTCCAACTTATGTTGGATATAGAATTAGGTAAAACTTAATGTTGGATATGGTATATGGCCAATTTATGTTGGTGGTTATAGTGCTTCATATACTAATTTAGCTTACTTAGTTGTTTAGACCAACTAATGGTTATGTTATGATCCATGGTACTTGGCCCTTGGCTCATGTGATGTTAGCTAGTTATGCCATTTACTTACTAAGCTTTAATGTTTATTTGTTTAGTTGGTCATGTTTTTTAGGTTCAAGTGTCCAAGATAAAGGTAAAGATAAAGCATAAGGACTGAAGCTTTGAAGTAGAAGTTACTTGCCCATTTTGTGCATAGTAGGCAAGTAAACTCTTCAAACCATGTTCAGAAAAGTTAAACCCCAACCATGTTTTGTAAAGTGTTGTATTTCGTTTACTCATACGTTGTTATGTTAAGGTTTTTAGTTTGTTGTGTATGTTGAATGTGTATGAAACATATTTTGTACAAAGTTTGTGAATGAGTTAAAAATGGGTGTTTGGAATAACATCGTTGTTTTGGTAAAATAGCCTTTTGTGCGCTTTTGATGTGATTTTTGTATATAAGTATAAAATATATGATGTATGAAATATGTTTTATGAATTTGACGAATTATGGAGTCGTTAAGACCAGTTTCCCAAAAATGTAGAAAGTTGGATCAGAAGCCTATACGACGTATAGACCTTCGGGCCTATACGACGTATAGACTTTGTCTATATGTTCAAAGCCAAACGGCACAATATCAAACTATGATTACAAGATTCTGTCATGGTATCACAACACGAGAAAAGTAAAGAGTCCGATCTATTCCTCATTTATCGAGTTCTTCAGGTAACGGTATTCTACCTTTCAAAGACCTCCAAAATGAATATGTTGACCTTCTTAGGCACCCATTTATCCCACAAAGTTACTTCACCGCATTCTCCACTCTCAATATATTCTCTTCGACCGTCTTTATTATCTCTTTCACCGTGAATTCACCATCATCGTTAAGTGTCCACTGCCAAGGATGCCTATAATCATTACAAACAACAACACTTTGAAAAATATCTTGTAAGTCTTCAAACTCCCTATAAACCCTCCCACTAATATTCCTAACCCAATCCCATTCCCAACGCCATTCATTGTTTACCCATCTCCCTTTATCCCCCACCCTACCCTCTTTTCTCAATCCAAATGATAGAGCCTAGGAAATTCATCACACAACCTTACATCTCGAATATACCTATCAACCCAAAACCTAATGTCACTACCATCCCCTACCGCCTAATATCACACAACCTGACATGTTCATCTATATGTCTTTGTATTTTCACAACAAATTAAAAAAAAATCAATATGTTTTGATTCAACTCTACGATTTTTACATGTTTGAATATTTGTTGGATTATTTGTATGTTTCATTGCAAACAGTTTCTTTTTACAACCGGTTCAATTGTTTTTTGTTACATGTTTGAATATTTGATGGATTATTTGTATGTTTCATTGCAAACAAATTCTTTTTACAACCTGGTTCAATTATTTTTTTTCTTTCATCTTATTGCCTAATGCACTAACAATACTTTTATTACTATCTTGAAAAAACCCATGAATTTCACAGGTCTTTTAGTTAGTTATTGTATAAACTATAAGTTTTCAAAAAAGCACATTCGCAACATCTTCGTAATACACACATGTATTCTAATGATACCGTCTTCAAAACCTCTACATTTCTCAACATGTATTTTGAAGAGATTTATCACCGGGCTACGGAGAAGATGAATGATTCGGTCATAAGTGAATGAAATGCAATGATATTTACATTTAAAACCAATATACCGAGTCCGATTATCATCTCTTCTTGGCTTAAGAGAAATAAACAGATGATATACTTTCTTTCCTTTCAAATCCAGGAGAGAAAAAAAAAACACATCATCCATCTTTCTTTCGGTAAGCTACGATAGATCGAATCCACATAGGATTTTCATAGTCACGGGATGTGAACTCCTCGTTCATCTTTATGGATTCACTAAACTCCGACGTTGACCCTCGAAGTACACAGATTGCTGCAACAATAACGTCATCACAAGAATATTAAGTTTTGTGAAACCATGCGCCAAAAAAAAAGAAGAAAAAAACCCCACTTGAGTGTCGAAAATAGACATATCTAAAAATTATGATTATGTAGTATGTTTTTATTTAGTTTTGTGACTGAAAATAGAGAATGCATGTATGGTTTATTTACGACAGAACCGTCACTATCTTACGTGCATGATGTGTTATATTGGGCAAGTTTATTGCGAATAAAAGAAACGTCTATTCAGTTACCCCATCTCACTAAATATTCGCAAGCTAATCGTAATCACATCGTAAAAAAGTGTATTCATAAATGTGTCACGTCACACTAAAAGTTACCATAGATATGGCACGTTTCACAAAAAGTAAATAAAGATACACTTATGAGTGCGCTGAGTGGTATTTCGAACTAATTACGAAACGTAACAAAACTATTTAACAAAGAAGAGACAAAAGCGACAAAGATACTGTAACAAACCATACATAGTTGTTTTTGGGTTCAACCCTTACAATTGTTTTCGAAAGTATCCAATTTAAACCTTGCACTCATTAATTTTCTTCTTGTGAAACTCTATTCATACAGGAATTTCACCAATATTCAGCCCGATCCATATCTTCTTTCATCTCTTCAATGGCCGTAATATGCAATCTATAATCATCCAAGTGTGTTTTCACCTTTTTCTTGTGTCTGTTAGCTTGTACTATAAACTAGTTATTTACAGACTTGTCTCATTGGTCATGTGAAGGATCTAGTGTTGTGTGGGAGAGGTGGAGACATACATCTGGGAGGATAAAGGGATCTTGAACGGTCCGTGCTACATCAAAAGGTTGTTTCATATTTTTATCGCATAAGACAATGTTTTTTTTGAAGAAATGTTAAGTTAGTTAACAATGATGCTTGATATTTGAAAAATTATCTTTAATTTAGAAAATAACTAGAATATTTATACAGAAATCAAATCAAGAAAAAAGAATGAATACGGACTTAGATATTCATACAGTCATTCTAAATGATATAAAAAAATCATGAAAAACAGTAAACAAAGTAAAAAATAAGTTCGTAATTCATTCGCAACACGTTCCTAATACTTTTCCAACACGTTCATAATACATTCGCAATACATTAAGTTTACAATTCTGAAACTTTGCACTACAAAGTAAATCTGTCTCAGTACATAAAAAGCTCATAATCTATTCACATGCCTTGGAGAAGATAAGTGCTTTTATGCATGACCGTGGAGGGTGATTTAAAGGAAGAAAGATCGTATTTAATCACACGATTGTTAGTTGGTTATTTTCTTTCATTGAGATCTGGCGATGAATAAAAAAAGATGCCATGTGGTGTTTAAACTTGATCAACCTGAAAGTCAAACCTTGAGGTACGCCTCCAACTAAGTAGTTTATGATCACTGTGAATGATTTAAAGGAAGTGGGGATCCTTCTATAATTATATCAACCAGATTCAAAACTATGCAAAATGAAAGACCAAGTTCCTAACACATTCTACCATTATGATGGAATATACTAACTTATAATCACTGTGAATGATTCAAGGGCAGTAAGGATCCTTCTATATTTATATCAACCAGATTCAAAACTATGCAAAATGGAATACCAAGTTCCTTACACATCTTACCATTATGATGGAATAACTATACTAACTAAGTAGATTATGATCATTGTGAATGATTCAAGGGCAGTAGGGATCCTTCTATATTTATATCAACCATATTCAAAACTATGCAAAATGAAAGACCAAGTTCCTAACACATCTTACCATTATGATGGAATAACTATACTAACTTAGTGAACTATAATTACCGCCCAAGTAACCATTAAGATATTCAAGTGCAAAGATGAACTCTGTCGCTAAGCTTTGTGGTTTTTTTGAACTCTGATGTTTACCTTCGAAAGTTTTGGGTTTGAGTTTCTAGATAATACTGAGTAGCATTTACAATTGTCTCTGAAAAACATGATGAAGTAATGTTGGCAAATTTTAATTCAAATAAATTGGTATTTAGATGAAGAAGATTCTTTGGGTTTTGAGCAAATAAACACGTATTTATAAGAACAAAAAGCATGAGTACTTTATTTAAATTTCATTAGATATTTATATCGGAAACATAATTACAACCTTGTCAAATGTCACTTCCTGTTGAAGGCAACATGTATCGCTGAAACATTCGTAATCGAGTCGCAGAATGTCGCGGTATAGAAACTGTTCATTGAGAATGGGTTTGGTTTCTTTATCACGTGGCACTCACTTTGCAACTGGATCTCAACATCTTCGATTTCGTTTTGTCAAAATCGGGTGCCATCATGATCGGAATGAGACGGCATTAAAGATGGTGCAATTTTTGGCAAGAATGAAGGTGCGTACAAAGACCAATTATATGAAGTTAAGGTGTGCTAGACTATTAAATAAAGAGCAATGATATAGAGACCTAAAATATAAGCATAATTTTAGACATGGGTATCATTTTCCTGAAATTAAATGATAAATATATATTAGAAAATGTAGTGATTTGCACACTTCACAAAATGATTGGTACACTCTAATTTATTGTTTATTGACATTTATGCCCTTACATCATTTTTACTCATTTTCACCCACGTGAGGATATAAATGTTAAAACATAATAAATTAGAATGTGTCAATTAGTTTGTGGAATGTGCAAATCACCTCAAAATAGGTGTACACTTTTAAAAAATGGAAGGTAGGTGAAACTTGATTCGATATCCATCTTTTAGCAATACTAGCAGGGTACCCGCGCAATGCGGCGACGACGAGTACCATGTAACTATATTTGCGGCAAGCAAATGTTATTCGGTTACATGTTTTTCTAACAAGGGCCAAAAGAAGGGGCTAAGTGAGGTTCAAGGGCTAGAAGAATTTTGGATGGCTGAATCTTTTGTGTGTGAAGTATGACTAGTTTGTGTTGTAGTTTTTCGGATTATTTCATAAACTACGAGTTTTTTTTTTTTTTTTTTTTTTTTTTTTTTTTTTTTTTTTTTAAGATTTCGTAACTGAGATTTTAATGTATATCAATAACTTTTTTTCAGTTTTATACATTACAAATATTGATATAGTGGTTACACTTTTTTTCCCATTAAATTAATTATTTGATCATTAATATGACGGTTATAAGTTTTGAGGTTACAAGTATTAATCAAGTTTTGAAATCCTACCATAACAAGCAAGTTTTAGAGTCGGAATGTTTAAGCTTTAATAGTCTATGCTTTATATATTAATTAGTCTGAATTTTTAAGTTTTAGAGTCTGAACTCTTTCGGAGCGGGGGAGGATCCCGGCCTTCCAAAATTTGCGACAAGTAATATAAATATTATAAGTTTTAAGAGTAATTTAGTTAATAATAATTTGCTCTCCTAAAATAAATTCGCCCCTCCTGAATGTTGAATAAAGAACATGAAACACTGCAGGCAGGCAGGCAGGCAGGCACTTTGTTGATAAAATAAAAGAAAATCACACTGGTGCGTGCTTAATTCAAGGCTTTATTTATGATTTGTATAATTGTATGTATTATACACCGAATATCAACTGTTTGATAAAGTGTCTAATTTTAACAAAAATATTATACGATGACGAGCGCAACTTGCTCTTAATGGTATGTCTTAAGTGTTAGTATGGTTCTCATTTTAGCAGATTCGTGATGGTTAATTATATACATATTGTTATTTAAGCTAGGCAGTAACAATGATTCCTGAAAGTACCTACATTTCTTATGGAGCAACGACATTTATGGTATTAGTAAATACTAGGCAGAGTCATTAGTTATTACAGATAGGAAGAAAGATTCATTTGTAACGATCTTTCGAATTTTATTAGTATTGATGGTTTTGCGTGTGTGACTAATTGCGTTGCTTCTGCTACACGTTTGTTTGAAACAGTTTGTTAGCTGTAATCAATTTAAACAAGACTTTCTTGCAGTATTTCTATATGTTATAGTTCCTTGGTGGTATATATATGCATTTGTTTGGTTTCGTGGAGGTACTTTTTGTATATTTCGGAGGAATTGTTTTCATGTTAAACCTAGTTGCTGAAAATCATCATCCGGATGTTCTATGCATCTGAAGAACGATGCTTCGATTATGTATGCAATTTTGATAATACTTGGGTTGAATGTATTCAAAGTAATGTTATAAGCGTACGAGTCTCGTCAATGAATTGTGGGATAAGCATATAAGCCGTTGTCGGCTTCTAGGCTATGATGAAGTAAGCTATCCCACATGTCTTTATTTTATTTTCCTTTGTATATATTTAAGACATAATTTGACATTATCACTAAAATCACACCCATGTTGAACTGGTTGAATGTTTTCTTAGCTATTGTTTTTTTATGCTAAATGAAGCTGATTTGGTGCTGTTGGGTGCATTTTGTATGATGTTTACTACTCTTTTGAGCTGTTTTGATGTTGTCTGGAGCTTATTATTGCTGTTTTCAAGCTGCATGGTGCTAAATAATGTGTTCTGCATCAATATATCACTTGTTATACTTACTCGATAAGTTGAAAAACTGATAGAAAACAGCAGCACCTGAACATGTGTTCTAATTTTCTAAACTGGAAATATGCAAACATCATTTGAACATGGTTTTTTAATTCTTAAGACTTTTCTGCAGACTAAAAGACCTCCCCGCTTTCCATAATAACACTTTACGCAACTAAGCAACCCCTAATCCTCAGACAGGAACAAGAGTGGTGCGAGTTAAAGGGAGGAAACATGGAGATGGTGGCTGTAGAAAGTATAGAAGTCGGAGAAGACCTAACACCGGGGCTGTGTCCGGTGGCTTATTCACTTCACGATTCTTTCCTTGTCACTCACTGCGCTACCTGCTTCAACCCCCTTCCTTTCCCGATTGATAATAATAATAATTACAACGATGATAATGGTGTCTATAGGTATTGCTCTGCACAATGCTCTTCCTACCGTTCTCCAATACATTTCTCCAGCCACCATCTCTCTTCTTCTTGTTACAGTGGTGAAACCTCCGACCTCCGCGTTGCTCTCGTCTTGCTTCTCCAAATCAAACGCCAGCATGCTTTCCCGTCTTCTTCGTCTTGCTATGACAGAATTATTGGTTTGATGACAAATCGTCACAAGCTTCTTTGTCCATCGTATTCTTCCATCAATGACAACGATGAGTTTGCCACCAAAATTAAAAATGGGGCAAAGGCCATCGCAGCAGCAGCCTCATCCATGAGAATCAATAGTCCCGTCTTGGCCTCGGATAAATCTGTCGATGATTTGTCCCTAACAGAGGCGCTATTGTGCCTGGTGTTAACTAACGCCGTTGAGGTACAAGACTCCATTGGTAGATTGGTGGGGATTGCTGTATATGATACCTCTTTCTCCTGGATTAACCATAGTTGTTCCCCCAATGCAAGCTACCGCTTCTTACCCCCAGCGACGCCAGATACCCAACAATGTCTCATCACTCCAGTATCTTCTAATGGTCATGAACCAGTTACATATTCTGACTTCCGCCTAACAGGTAAAGTAATTCGATTAACCATTCCTGGAATTAGTCATATTTCTTTTCAATCTTTGATAGATGTAAAATAGGATTGTCAGGTGGTGGCCCGAGAATAGTTGTTAGGAGTATAAAGCTGATTAACAAAGGGGAGCAGGTGACAATTTCATACACCGACGTGCTACAACCCAAGGTAAGGTGGCAATCAGTTTGAGAACGGACTCATTGTCTGTTCCTAGTAATCTTTCATCTTAAATTTAATACGCATGATGCCAACCAAGGTCTAAAGGTCTATATTCTTTTGTGCAGGACTTGAGGCAAGTCGAGTTGTGGTCCAAGTATCGATTTAATTGTCAGTGCCTTCGCTGTGTTAAAGTCCCTTTATCCTATGTTGATCAACATCTTAAAGTAAGAATTTTGTCCCTTAAGCTTTTACAGAACCTTAATAAATGATATTTGTGAACTTTGTTAAAAACCGGACAATTTGGAAAACAAGAATGGATTCTGATGATTATTCTGATTTTTAGGAAGTTTGGGGATCTGGTGGGAGTTTGTTGCATAACGCTGTACTAGAAAGTTTTAAAAACTGCATAGATGTTGCTATTGATGATTACCTATCATCCAATGATGCTGAATCTTGCTGCTTGAAATTGGAGAATGCCCTTTTGAATGGTTTGTGTTACAAACAACTTATTATAAGGTTACATCCCCAAAACTATCTGTCTTTAAACGCCTACACAACTCTGGCTTCAGCATATAACTTCCGTGCAAATTCAATACAGCATGAACATGATGCTACTTTGAACTTTAACAGATCATGCAGTGCGGCATATTCCTTCTTGCTCGCAATACTAACCCATCATCTGTATCTCTCTGAATCCTCATTAATTGTTTCTGTTTCCAGTTTTTGGATTGGTGCTGGTGAATCCCTACTAAATCTTGCTACAATGTTAGAGTCTGATTCCTCTTCTGACCTCCCAAAGAGTAAATGTTCAAAATGTCGCTTGATTGATACATTCGAAACCTATAGGTATGATCATAACACGGTTTTAGAAATATCCAAAGAGTTTCTAAACTGCATCACTGACATAATACCCAAGGTATGGAAGTTTTTAGTCCAGGGAAATGATTATCTTGGAGTTGTTAAGGATCCAATGAATTTGAGATGGTTTGAGATCTTAAATGCTGTGGGTAATAACAAATGCAATGTAGCAGGAATTATAGAGGGATATGCCGGCCAAAAAAGAGTTGAACTTTTTGGGCTAGGTGTCCATTGCTTGTTATATGGAGGGATTTTATCAAATATTTTTGGTGGCCATGATTCACCTTTTAGTTGTAATGTTCGCAGTCTTCTGTATCGTGGACAAGTTAAGTTGCAATAACAAGAATTGGATATAAGGTAATTTTCACTGCTTTCATATGCTGATTCGATATATATTGTATGTTATAACTACAAAGAAGAGTATATCCACTATTTAGCATCATCCTTGATGGAAAAAGGAGGTATGTTTTATCAATGGTATCTGATATAGTGATATGGATATAACAGATATGCCCAACAATAGAGTACTGCACAAGTAAGTCACTGTAACTACATTTATTTGTGAGTAGACGGGCGTAACTAATTCATGGACTTGGGTGTTTGCTGTTTAGACTGCATTTTAAGGCTAGATTTTGAACCCACTATTTACTAATTCATGGACTTGGAAAACCACCCATAATCACCAGTGTTGCCACTTCCCTCTCTCCGTATCAGCAATGATAATGACTGTTGTTCGAGTATTCATTTTTCATCTTCGGAAAAAACAATTTGGGGAAACTTCTTCTTCTCAGGGGCATGGCCTGAGCCCCCTACGGGTCCTTGATCTCGATGATAAAATGGTTCAATGTAACTTAATTTGAACTGTATTCATTTTTTCTGGAAGAAGTTAAGAGTATGTTGACATGTCTGGCAATTTTTTATTTTTTATTATTTTTGATTTTTTATTATTATTATTTTTTTATAATAAATGTGAATGCATATGAGGAGAAAGATGATTCTGTAATACAAGTTCTTTTTATCGAATGACCACCCAGTTATATAAAAGAGGGTTAGTTGGGGTTGTTATTTATATAAGGGTCTAAGCGGGTTATATTTAAAGTATTAGCTAAAAATGAAACGGTACGAATGGATGACAATGGGGGTCGTCATGCGGGTCATATATGTGGTAAGTTAAAGCATTCAGGATATATTGTTCAGAGCAAGCCTTGTTGGGGGCAATTTCTCCACCATCTGGCGCACGTCGTATACTAAAAAACTGAAGTTTAGTGCTAATTAGTTGTTGTATTGAGCTCAAATGTTGGTTGCTAGGTGCTATATAATGATATCATTATGTGTTTGTATTTAGTTAGTTTGGTATGTTATTTGTTGGTGTGAGTTAATTCATGACCCTCATTTAATGTAAACTATTGGCTGCTATTTTTGTTTGGGAGTATTTGATGTTTTGAGTGAGTGAACTGAAACATCATCATATAAATACCATTCAAATTTAACTCCAAGAGGATGACCTTACCGAAGATGACACAGGTGCCTAAAAATGACGGAAGAGGATGACCGGCAGAAGAAAAATGTCCAGGGAAGATGACCGGAAAAAAAAAACCCGGGAAAATGAGAGTACAAGTAAAAAAGTTGTTAACAATAAAACCGCTTCAAATTATCATAAGTAATACTAAAAATGCACATTATCATATGGGTTTCAAATTATCATATAATACTAAAAATTAAAATAAAATGCCATATAAAACATATTACGTGGTTGCTGGTCAACGATTACCACCACTATATATGAAACCGTTTTAGTTATACCTTAAACCATGGCTATGTTTGGCGCGAAGTTTTTTTTTTTTTGAGTTTTTTGAACGATGAGCAGTGAACAATAAGCTTTTTGATTTTTGTTGTTCATTTGGTAAAAGAGCGTTGAGTTTTGCTATTTTTTAAAAATGCTCATTTTTCAATGTTTTTTTACTAAGATGCGGGCGATGAGCTATGAGCTATATTTACTCCTCACAACTCACTGCTACTTTTATCAAACACACTATTAATTTTCATGTATAAGTGTTTCATTTATTATTATTATTATTATTATTAATTTCTTTTTTTCCTCTTAAGAAATGATATATCTTCCTAAACTTACATGTTAGGTCTACTACATACTTCACTAGAAGATAGTCATGCGTCATTAAGAGGATAAGTAATACTCTAATAAATTTAGGAGGATATATCATTTTTTTAATCTCTTTGTGCACAAGGTGACATGACAAGCTCAAATTACTCATTTAAGGCTTATGGATGTCACATCACTATAACAAACCGTCACAACTAACCACAACTAACCTACATTCACTCATAACCAGTGTTCTAAAAGGCGCGCCAAGGTGCGAGGTCAAGGAGTCGTGTGAAAAGGCGTGGGATAAGGCGTGAAAAGGAGCGCCTTTTGGTAAGGCATGGCGCCATTTTTAGAAACATTTAGTGGATTTACGGATTTGCGCTTGAATTTCTAGTATTTAGGCTATTTCCTTCTTGGGCCTCGTAATTTTAAAACTTAATTTCTACTTGGGCCTCTTATTTTGGCCTGGTTATTTGGGATTTGGGCTTTATTATTTGAAATTGCTCTTAAAAAATGATATAAAATTATTTTTTGGGTAAAAGGGAGTAATCCTGCACCTTGGTAAATTGATTAACCAAAAACGTTTAAGTACAAATGGAATATGGCTGAAATACCATATTAACCTCAAGCTAACAAGCTTGATAACCTCCTAACTCTAGTGCTTAAGACATGCCAAAAGCACTAACAAAACTAGAAACAAAAACGCATCTAGAATTAAACAAAAAACATCTAGCCAGCAGAAAACGTGCGAGATGAACTTGCCCCCATATTAGCAAATAGATTGGCCGATTCATCAGACACCATTTCCACTTTTCCTTCATCATCCATCACCAATGCAGCATACGGATTAGATGTAGACACATTAACTTCCTTAGAAGCGTTACCAGTAGACTTCAACTGAGACGGTGATGAAAATGATATAAAATTATAAATACATAAATATGTAAATATTTTTTTGCCGCTTTATGCACGCCTTAAGAAACGCAAAGGCCTCGCAAAAGCTCGTAAGGCTTGAGGCGTGGCTATGCCGCCTTGCCACGCCTTACGCCTTTTAGAACATTGCTCATAACTAACCTTAACTTACTCATTTGAGACCCACACTTACAACTTTATTTTTTTATTCAAATTTTCAAATAAACTAAATACATTTTATTAAAATTAAAATGTAATTGTAAATTATTGTAACATATAATGATTTTAAGTAAAAACAAATTTTAATATAACTAATTTCAATATTCGATACATTAGTTTTATGTTTCTTAAATTAGTTTTCAGTCTTTCATTTAGATAAAAGAATAAATTGTTAGACTATTAGTATTAGGATTATATAGGATACATCAAGATTATATAGGATACATAACGGGCCTAATATACAATGGGCCAAATACTAATCCTAATACTAATAGTCTAACATAAATTAGTTTTAAATTTTCGCTTCTCGCTTTTTAAATTTTTTTCCTTTAGTATAGATTTTCACCATGTTAATGACTTTCTCTTGGTCTAATATTGCCAAATATTAAAATAATTTATACCCTCATTTATAACTACTTGGTGAAAGTCTACACATCGTATTTTTAGTAGCCAAAAGTTAAAAAACGTCATTCATCAAGTATGTCAAAACATGTGATTTAAAGCAGTGTGAACAGTTTGCTGGAAACAAGGATCAAACATGTTCGACTAACTTTGAGACCATTTCATAGCATGATATACATGAGTGCTTTAAATAAAAAACTATCATTTAAAAGTCATGTGGATATATATTTGCATTGTGGTCCTGTGAAATTTAAAGGATAAGATGCAGCACACGCAAGGCCTAATTAGTCATCTACTTAATCAATTCTACAAAATACAACTTACCTTAGAATATGATGTGTGATTTTATGAATTTGTTTGAATATTACTTATAAACTGCCAATTGGTTTTAACAAAATAAAACTTTTTCATGATTTTAGATATAACTAAAGTTACTTTAAGGCGTCAAAGTTTAACGTGATGGAATATGTGAACGAAAACACATAAAAAAAAATGTTACTGATCCTGAAATAGTGATGAAATCTAAATGCAACGTGCATACTCCATAATTTTCTTTTTAACCACTTAAGGGTGCTAGACGTTGTAATTTCCCCGTCGGTCATCTTTGTATTATTCATTCGCTATTTATAGCATAGTTCTATAAATTATGCATCTAAATTATTTACCATCATTACTTGGAGTATTGAGCTGAGGAGCATGTTATGCACATCTTCAAAATGATTCAATTAAAACAAAGAAGGTTAATTAAGAAACCATACTAGCTATAGCATAAGATGCTGCTCAAGTTGTCTAAATTGAAATTATGAATCTCATGTGATACATAGCTAAGACTTCATATGCATACGTTGTAGAATAACCTTGGAGGTTACAAGCTTTGCACAGAATAATTACGATTTCAGAGAAGAGGAAAAAAGTCCTCCCTCAAAGGCGGCCGAGGATACCTTCCTAGAGGTTCTTTTTGAATTTGAATCAGGTCTCCTCACTTATGTTTATGCTTATGATAATATATGCCGATCCCTAATCTCACAAATAGATTTCGACCCAATCTCCCATTTGTGAAGCAGATCATGAGTGTATTCCGCCTACATTTGTTAGGTTCTTTGATTCTGTAAGTTTGTCTTGTTTAGATTGCATGAGAGCGCCTTTTTTACTTTATATATAAAATATAGATTTACAATAAGAACAAGTTTCGTTTCTTGGTTTGCTTAAGTTTCTAGGGATAAAACTCTTGTTACTAAAGGAAGTGGGAGCAATTTATATCCTGAAGAAATTCAAAAGCCAAAGAATGTGACACCTTCTAAATGAGACTAGCTAAACACACCGTGAGCTTAACACATAGTGTTATGAACTTATGATATAGAGTGTAATAATGTGTATTCAATAAGTCTAGTTGAATCACTTACTAACCTAAGAGATGAATTTTTTCATTGAAGATGAGAGAAATGACATGATTTCTTTATAGAACCTATTAATTGCAAAAGTCTGAATTGCATTCTTAGATGACTTGCTGCAATGGATACACAAAAAAAGGTCCATAAAAGAATAACTAAAATTTGAATTTAGGTTAATCTTTACCTAACAGTGAAGCTGCAGGAAATAGGAGCATCTTCATGATGAAGATTGTCTTGGGCTAGATATGTAAGTTTACATATTAAAGCTAGTGGGAGCTATGCAAAGTTCCTTATCTTAAATGTTGTTGACATATTAAGAAATAATATTTCCTATAACAAAAGCACCATGTTTTTGAAATTAAAGAATATTTCTTTCATAAGATCTATTGAAGATATATCAAGTTAACACGTTTGCCTACATTTGTACGTAAATATCATGTTTAGATTTACATGGAAGGTTTCTTGGATAAGAATCGGAACCGTGGCTCTTATATGATAATCCAGTTATCCCATCACATTGGGAAAAACTGAATATACGAATGATGTACATTGTGTCTTGGGTAAATGTAGCGTTCATGTAGAGCTTGTACTCGATATTAAACATCTCGCATGTTTATGATCAATAATGAAAAGGCACAAGCAACTAATTAACTACTCTAAATTGCTATAAAGAATATACTTTAATGTCTTGTTGGGAAATTGAAAGTATGGTTCTTAGATTGCAGAATTCTAAACCAATAGTTTAATGAATATTGTTGCATTAATGCTAATTTCTGATCTAAATTAGGAAGATGCTCAATCATGATAAGACTAACTCTTTGTTAGGCCATGAAGGTATATGTCATGTAAAAACGGTTATGGCGAGTGCTTCTATGGTCACTATAACAAATCTGTTGTTTATGCCAATAAGCTACATACTCGGAACAAAGTTGACATGATATAGGTTCTGTTGAAACACAATTACGCAAATAAATAAAAACTAGCATGATGTTAGGTCTTATAGTATACGAAACAATAATTTTGATCCAAACGACTTCAAAACCATAATAATCCTACTATTTACAACTGTGGAGATTAAACCCATCTAAATTAACCAAATGCACAACAATATATTTTAGACAATTAGCTGGTAAAAAGAATGAGCTACTAAGTAATATTGTGCTGTAAAGCAACAACAACTCATTAAAATAACAAAAATAGCATGTTATAGGCACATTGCTACGAGAGATTATTCATTGAATATGTGTAGTCTGTTAATTAAATATGTTAAGGTTATATAACGTGGAACATCCAAAAGCACATATATAAAGAAGTTCAAAGGCGGCTTTTATTGACCATCAATGTCAAAATTAACTCCTCTCTATATAAACCTAACCCCACCATATCTTTGTTTTGTCAACACATTTTGCTCCTACATACTAATTAAGTAACAAATTCAAGCTTTATACATATATCTCTTTCTAGTGTTGTGCATATATTATGGGAAATACAATTGGCTTTTGTTGCATGGCAAGTAATGAAGGATCATTTGTGAAGGTTATTTATTGGGAAGGGAACACGAAAACCCTAACGGGAAGAAAACGATTAGCTGGAGAGATCATGTTTGAGTTCCCTGAGAGCATGGTATGTGACTCAGATCGCTTTTATATCGGACATGCTATTCCAGCTTTAGCCATTGATGACGAACTCAAGCCTGGTAAAACCTATTTTGTTCTCCCTTTGGACATATTCTCTTCAGAGATTCTCTCGGCTTCTTCGGTTGCAGCCTTTGTTCGTTATACAGCTAGACGTACCCCAGCAGACCTTAAAGACTGCCCTTTAGAGTACATAAAGGGATCAGAGGGTAGAGTTTTGATCAAGTTGAAACCTGAGTTTATGGCGAAGAATCTTATTAGTAGAAGTGGTCAAGATTATATTCAAGAAAAGGTGGTTGTTACGGACAATAATAATGTAACTAATGGATCTTTGTGCAGTACACCTGAGTTAAAAAAGGAGTATGAAGCGTTGGTTCGATCTAAGGATCAAACGTGGTCTCCCGGTCTTGATACCATTTCAGAGGCTAAGAAAATTTGGTATTCTCCGTATAGATTCATTGGGTTGGAATGGCAAGAGAAAGAGGAACAAGTATTTGCAAACAGGAATGGGTAAACGATGCAGTTGTTCTGCTCGCTAAAAAAATCTTTATTTTTTTTGTTATCATTTCTAGCGTATGTGAATATACAATGTCAACTGTACGTATGAACGTTAATAACCTGTAAATTAGATTTTCTTTTTTTAAACGAAACCTGTACATTAGTTTATCTTTATTGTATATCCATGTAATGCCTTCGGAATACAATTAAATCGTAATATTTAGCGTGATACAGATCTCGAAAAAAAAAATTAAAGAATCTATTACAAGTATATGTTTTTCGGCTGTTGTCTATGTCTTCTTCGTCTTAGTCATCGGGTTTAACTAGATTTATTTGTCCCAGCCAAATTTTAGCATCTTCGATCTTGTTTTCATTTCAGTTCATTTATGACATGTTAACCTTTAACACAGGAAACAAATGCCCAATAAATGATAGGACAACTGGCGACTAAGGTTTTCTCGAGGATAAGGTGTCTTCGGCAAAGACCACTAAACGAAAAAAAATCCATTTAGATTCATATATTGACCGAGGCCGAATGTGATTGAAAATTTGACCACAGTTATTCCCGAGGACTTGTCCTCGGTAAAAAGTTCGTCATCTTTGACCTTTCCCCCGCCTCTACATTCTATCGAATATTTTGACATTCGGTTTTCCTGAGGACATCTCCTCGAAGAAAAGTTTGACCAAAATGTTGATCGTGCTTAGCTTTGGATTGGCCGTAATTACACGCAGTGTTTGGGGGGAGGGGGGTTGACGTGTCCTTTATCTTTCCCCGAAGACATATCCTCGGAAAAAGGTTTGACCAAAATGTTGACCTTGTTTAGTGTTTGATTAGCCGTTATTACCTGTGACTATATCTCGATGGTGTTAAACCATAGAGTCATGCCAAGATAAAATATTAAATAATAAATTCCTTTTTTAGTATTTTAGATTAATAATAATTGTTATATCATCAAACCGAACGGTGTTAAACAATAGAGTCATGCCACTTGTCAGTTCTGAACTTTTCAGGTGGTTCGGAAGCTTTCGAAACTGCTATTAAGTTTTCTTACGCTGTCAAAATAGAGCTGAATTCGTCTAATGTTGCTGCATTGCGTACGTTGCGCGGTGTTAAACCAACAAAGAAGTAAAACATACGAATTACATTACAAATCGATAAACGTTCAAACATTAAAACATACGAATTACATTACAAATCGATACAAGTTTAAATATTAAAGCATACGAATTACATTTTAAATGATAAATTGCTTTGGCTAAATGGAAAACTACTCCAAACCAAAATTTCCAATGTCATTATAAAGCTCGTGGAGTAGTGCAGTTGAATCAAGTGTGTGGTTCTCGGGATGCATTTTCATTTCTAGTGTTAACGCGAGTACCTTTATCTTTCCAGTCAAGAACTTGCAGTTTGCGCACTCTGCATTTCCAAGACTCGATGCATATCTAGAGGGTCCCGGATAATAACTTGGAGGTGTTGAAAGTCTTGGAGAATAACTTGGAGGCATTGAAGCTCTAGGAGAACCGGCCAGTAGACAGAGTCGTTTCTCCTTCCATAAAAAAATTTACATCAATAATCGTTTTCCCAAAGAGTAAAGAAAACTATTTTTAACAACTAACTAAATTATTTATATATTACACAAATAAAAAACATATAACTGTTTACCTTTGATAAAGAACATGCATAATATAATTTACCACGTGTGAGTGGTTGATGCGATTCTCGCAGAACTACATTTCTTCGTTCACAAGGACACACAAAAGCTTCATATAGCACCATCTTCATAATAACATTGTGTATGTCGGTGGTTCTGATGACAAAAGTGTGTAATGTGTTGGTGGTTGTGAGGATAAGAGAGTGATGTGTTTGTGAGGATAAGAGTTATATATGCTTTTACGGTAAAAAAGATAGCTTTTGACGCCAAATTTGTAAGGATAAGGGTTAACCAGGTTTTAGTCACCATAAAGTGGCGGGAACTTTTAGCGCCAAATTTGTAGTATAACGATATCATCTCGACTCGTCCGTTTAACATCTCATGTATAACTATATCATCTCGACTCATCCGTTTAACATATCATGTATAACGAAATCATCTTGACTCATTGGTTTAGCATGTCTTGTATAACGATATCATCTCGACTCATCCGTTTAACATATCTTGTATAACAATATTATATCAACTGATCCATTTAACATATCATGTATAACGATATCATCTCAACTCGTATGTTTAACATCTTATGTATAACGATATCATCTCAACTAATATGTTTAACATTTCATGTATAACGATATCATCTCAACTCGTTCGTTTAACTTCTGATGTATATCAATACCATCTTGACTCATTCGTTTAACATCTCATGTATAACGATATCATCTCGACTCATTCGTTTAACATATCATGTATAACGATCTCATCTCGTCTCATCCGTTTAACATGTCTTATATAACGATATTATTGGGATTCAAAGACTTCTTAAAGATACTGCTGCTCATTGTTAAGATACTGCTGGTCTTTGAAGATTAGTACTGCTAGTGGATTACAAGAAATATATGCTAAGTGGTTAAAACTGCTTCGTATGAAGTTAAGACTGCCAGTGCAAGTTACTACTGCCAGTCTTGAAGACTCAAAAGGAAAATACGCTAAGTGTTGTTACTACTGCTAGTGTAATATTACTACCGCTAGTACAACTTAGTGTTGTTGGAAGACACAACTGCTGGTTCTTAAGTTAGTACTGCTAGATGATTTTAGTACTGCTTGTGTATACGATAACTTTGTGATCAAGTTTTGTAATAGATAAGTATAAAAAGATTCAAAATACTTAGGAAAATATTCTTATCTTGGAGAATATGTATTGTAACCCGGTTATGACTCTTTAGTCTATAAAAGAAGGTCTTAGGGCATTAGTTTAAATACAATACACAACACATAATACATATTTTTTGACAGTTAGCTTCAAGTTTGTAAACCATAATACTAGGTAGAGTATTCGTATTATTATTCTTAATAATATTGAAGCTTGTTGGTTGTTAATCTTGTGTTCATTACTGTTTCATTGATAATACTTCTAAAGATTAAAGACTAGATTGTGCATAGTCTTTAACATATTCAAAGAAAATTTATATAATAGATGTATTAGATTTATCTAGTATAACTATTTCTTTATAAGCTAGGGAATTGGATCGTAGTGTTATTGGGATCAACAAGTGGTATCAGAGCTTGTGATCTAGAAACTGTAACTAGAAGAAGACATGGATTCAGATTCTGGAGATATGATGGCTGCTTCCAAGGTTCCAATACTCAAACCTGGAGAGTTTGAGATCTGGAGGATGAGAATTGAGCAGTATATACAGATGATTGACTATTTTCTCTGGGAGGTCATAGAAGATGGTAACAAGTTGCCAAAAACAAATAATGTGGATGGTAAAGTGACTCAAGTGCCTATCACAACTGCTGAAGACAAGGCTCAGAAAAGATTGGAGATGAAGGCTAGATCTAATTTGATAATGGGCATTCCTAATGAACATCAATTAACCTTTAAATCTATTAAAGATGCCAAGTCATTACTTGAAGCTGTTAAGAAGAGATTTGGGGGGGAATGAAGCTACAAAGAAGACCAAAAGAAATCTCTTGAAACAATAGTATGGGAACTTTATTGCATCAAGTTCTGAGATGCTTGATGAAACTTTTAATAAGCTTCAAAAGCTTTTTAGTGAATTGGAGATTTTGGGTGAGAAGCTATCTCAAGAAGATGTCAATCAGAAGCTGTTAAGAAGCTTATCACCAGAGTAGAACACACATGCTGTTGTGTGGAGATGCAAATCTGATCTGGAAACAATGAGCACGGATGACCTTTACAACAACCTCAAGGTATATGAGACATCAGTCAAAGGTAAGTCAAGCTCAAGCTCAAGCACAAACATGGCGTTTGTATCCTTAAATAACAGTTCTAGCAGTCCTGAAAGAGCAGTTAATACTGCTCATGGAGTTTCTACCGCTGGCACTCAAGTTAATGCTGCCAATATTGACAACTTTATTGTTCCCGTTTTCACAAAAAGAATAGATTATCCAAGTGCTTGCGGAACAGCACTTGGGATTAAAAATGACAAGTATGGGTGTGACTCCTCACTAAGCTTAGGCTAAGTCTAAGCACAACTATTTAGGTACCACTGAGCTATCTCAGGGACACAGCCATATTTGGAGGAGTGAAAGATGCTTGTGTGTGTTTTTCACAATTAATGCACAAGCTTAGTCTTTCACTCCTACCTTATGGCTATTTATACAAGTATGATTTTTGACTCTATCCTAGAGGAAAAATTGACATGGTTACAGAAGCCAAAATACTGATGTATTTTGTCTCTGTTTACAAAGGTTATATTTGGTAAGATGCAAGGATGCTTTTTTCATGTCAGTGATGACACTGATCCTGATTGTTAGCGTTTCAAGAAAAGTTTGACTTTGGGTTAATAAGGACTTCGTCTTATCTGTTCAAACTTATCCCGCCTTGTCCCGCCCATTCTTCAGTCTTCTTAGCCTTCAGTCTTGATCTTTAGTCTTGTCTTCAATGGTAATAGTTGGTGAGGAGTTTTGGGATTCAGTGAGTTATTGTCATCACTCACTGAATCCACCACCTTCTTCTTGACTCAGCCCTCACCCCTTGAGTTCTGCCTCACTGAGTGGAGAGACATTTCTTCATTGTCTCGTGCTGAGTATCCTGAAGATGACTCACTGAGTGGTTATGCGCTCAGTGACTTGTTAGTGTTTAAGGTTATAAACACTTAGGGTATTTTCTATTCAAATCCTAGTATTTAGGGGTTTGGGTATTCATTGAACCCAACAGTCTCCCCCTATTTGAATATACAAATAGCCTAAGTGTTTTGATCAGTGTAAGTGAGCAAGAGGCTTCTTCTTACACTGAATGTACTAGTAAGCATAATAAGGAACACTGGTCTTAACAAAACATACATCGTTTATTAATAGATATTACAAGTTCTTAACAACTAGTACAAAAGATAACTGATAGTGATGTCATACAATATGGATACCCAGTGCTTCAGGCTTTGGCTTCTTTGATAGGAGAGTTACTTTTTCAGGATGGTCTCTTATTTTTGCATTCAGGTCAGTGCAGAACCTGATGTTTTCTGAGGACTAGATTTGAGAAGCCTCTGTCAAATAACTTACCATTGTAGCCACGCCAGCCTGATCAATATTGCTCCATCTCTGAAATGTTGGGTTTCCATGGACATCAATGAAGAAGAGTCCTCTTTTAGGCTCTTCTATAACCATGTTGTTTACAAACTTTACCCTTTCAGGTAGCTCTCTATTGCAATCAAATCCAGGGACCTTGGCCTCAGGCTCATATTCAACTCTTTTCCTTTTTCTTTGGGATGATTGGGGTTGAGTGCCTTGATCTTCAGGGAGAGAAGATTGAATTCTAAGCTCAGTGGGCGCATCCCTCAGTCTTTCATATCTTCTACTCAGAGCTTTCATCAAGTCTTTGACAACCAGATTTTTCTTCTTCTCAAGGATGTGAGCAAGTTCATATAATTCAGTGATCCGAAGTCAGTGAACTTTAGGGATCATGAAACTCAAAGTCCCTTTTGTTCACTCCCCTTTAGACATTCATTGCAATTGGATTGGATTTGGGGATGATGTAAACATCAGTGATTTGCTCAGGGGGCTCTCCTGCTGGTCATAGTCCAGTTGTAGTGATCGATCCTTTATTTTCTTAGCGGAGCAGCCTTCCTATTCTTTTCATCCATTCTTTTTCTTAGGGCTGCCATCTCAGCATCCTGAGATGCTTTAAACTTCAGGCCAACTTGTCCTTTTTCCAGTGTCTTAGGATCGATCCCTAACTTCTCAACCTCTTCATGAACCACCTTGACCAGAGTGGCTTTGCTTTTCTGTTCTTCCTCAGCCTGTTTCTTGAGTCTGACTTCCTTTCAACTTTTCTGGACTAAGCAGGTACTTCTTGTTACCAATTACAAAAGGAATCTTGGCAGGCTCAGGTGTTATCATTATGCTCTTTCCCTTGTCTTGAGGAGGGACTGATGAAGATGTTGATGTTGTTGTTATCACTGGTGTTGTTTTTGTTGTTACTGATGTTGTTGTTGTTACCACTGGTATTGTTGTTGTTGTTACTGATGCTATTGTTGGTGGGATCTGGGAAACAGGAACTGCCGACACTGCTTGAGTTGGCTCCCTCTCAGTGTGAGAAGGAGTTTCTTCAGTTGATCTCTCCCCCTCAACTGTTGCTGGAGCGTCAGTGATAGCAAGAGTTCATGGAGTCACTGAGGGTGAGGGAGCTTCTTGACCCTTAAACGCCTGATAAATCTCAGAGACCATGGACTTGATCTCTGATGTGTCTTGTTGAATGCAAGTAACTTTCTCCCCAAGAGTGGCCTAAGATAATTCGAGTGCAATCATTCTAGGCCCGATATTCCAGGCCATAGAAGATGATGATTTAGCCAGATCATTAACTTGAGCACCCAAAGAGCCCAGAGAGGATTGAATAGCCTGAACTGAAAAGGTAAGGCCCTGAACATTGGAGTTGTTGAGCATAGTGATAAGTTCAATGAGGCTATAAGAGTTCTTCATATAGGTTTCCGTAGCCTCAAGCACTTTAGTGTTTAGTGCAGGGTCTTCCTTGACCGATTCCTTGATTTCATCAAGCTTGGTGTGAGCATCCTGAAAGGTTTTGAGGAATTTCTTCAGATGGCCATCCAACTTGTCAAGATGTTGATAGATGAATTCTCTGTGTTCACCATTATCTTCAAATGTATAAATCACTTCAGCCTTTAGATCTGCATAACTTGTAGCAGCCTCCACATGCTTATCCCAGAGATTATCAGTGACACTTTCATACAACTTTTGAGTAGCTCTCCTTAGCCACATTACCAACTGTCTTTCAGTAAGAGTAATGACATTATCAAACTTCTTTAAATCTGCAGGACAAGAAGATGCTGAAGAGTCTGAAGAGTTGGATGAGTCATTATCAGGCTGAAAGGGTGACACTTTAGGCTCTTTTGGATCAGGCTGATGTTTTTGTTCAGGTGGTTGAACATCCGCGTCCATTTCTTTACCAGCAGCAAATACTTCCTCCTCACTGTCATCATTAACTTCTTCACCAGAAAACAGTATGTCTTGAACATCAGCAACACTTAGAAAACCAGGAGGGGTTGTGGGTTCCGTATCAGCGGGTGGTTGTTATCCCTCTAAGTCTTTGTCCCCCAAAGACCCCTCAGACACTGATGGGTGTTTCCCAGTACCTTCTTTGGAGTCAGGATTGGTGATGAGTTTCGTATCAGCGGGGGGTTTCTGTCCCTCTAAGTCTTTGTCCCTCTGTGCCCCTTTAAGTACTGGTGGGAGATTCCGAGTACTATCCTTAGGGAGCGTGGTAGTGAGATCCCTATCAGTGGGTTGTTTGTTTCCCCCTGAGTCTTTGGGATCAATGGTTGTGCCCTCGAACAAAAGCTGTGATTGGCGAATGTCCTCATCAGGCCTTGTGGAAGGCCCTCCTCTACCAGCGGGTTGTATGTTTCCCTCTGGATCTTGTGAAGTAGTAGTTGGGACCAAAGGGCACTGATTGTGATGTATCATTGTCCTTCGTTGTCACTGGGGTGGATGTTGCTTGGTCTCCTTTGAATGACTTGTCAGTCTGGGGTTTTTTGTGCCTTTTTGGCTGTGTTCCAGAAGCCTCAGGGCCCTGAGACTTGGGTTTAGTCTTAGTCCCAGTATGAGACTTCCCCTTTCTCTTTTTAGGAGCAGGGTTTGGAGACACTGAGTCCCTCTGGTTGTTTACAACAACCATATGGGCCGTTAACTCAATTTCAGTGACTAAGGATGGGTTCTTTTGAAAATTTGATGGACTCAGGGTGGCAGGTAAAGCGCCATGTTGAAAATCCTGAGTATAATTACAACACAGTAACTCTTGTAAAGAACAAGAGATAAACCTAGGGTATGAAACGTACTTCACCCTAGTTTTGCTCTGTAGCTTGGTTACGAGATCACTGTAAATGATCTCTCCAATGTCGACATTTGTCCCTGTCATCAGGAAATAGGCCATCATCAACTGAATAGAATTGATTTGTTCAGTGGATGAGTGGTTCCCGCCGAGAACCTGAATCACAAAGGTGAACAGGATCTTCCAAGCCACGGGAAAGGAATTCTTGGTGACATGGGTTTTGTCCAAAAACTTTGGGTCTAAAGTTATTTTGCCTAACTCAGCCTTAACAATGGCTGGGTCAGGGTGAGCAACATAATTTCCCTGGTTATAATCAAGCCCTGTTGAAGAGCAAAAAGTTTTATAGTCCAAAGTGACTACTTGTTCCCCATTTAAAATAGAAAATCTAATGAGAAACTCCCTGAGGGGTCTTGGTTCATTCTCATCAGTGGCGGGTGTCGGGTCATAGGCCACATCAGTTGCCCAAAAATCCTTGAGGAAGTTGTGGTACAAAATATAGGGTGAATTAATAAAGTCCTTTTTCAGTAGGCAGTTTAACAAAAATTTCATGATTCCCTTATAGGTTGGGACATCATTTGGGTATTCGAAATTGCCTATAACGTTGTTTGTTTTGAATTCAACACTTTCAAGACCTCCTACCCACTGTGGTGCAAACTGAATACTTTGAGTTCTTGCCATTTGATATTCAGAAAAAGATTTTAGGGTTTTTGATTTTGACAAGAACAGTCAAAGAAAGTAATTCCTTTTTGAAAGTTTGTGAAGAAAAACTAGGAATTTTGTTTGCAAAGATGAATATTTTCTTAAACTGGTTTTAAAACAAAGAACACACAATTGTTTCTTGATTTTGAAAGTATTTTAACAGAGTTTGATTGTAGAAAACAATTTATGTGTGTGTTTTTGTGTTTCTGAGAGGGGTATTTATGGATTGGTGAGAGGGTAATTTTTGCATATGTGAGGATTTGTAAAGTCATTTTTGAAAATGTTTCATTTACCTCATTTAATGCAGCCACTCCATTACCCGCAGTTTTCTCCCATTTTTCAAGGGAACAGTTATAGTGCACAGTAAAAGTGCATTTGCAGAGTTAAAATATCCTAAGGATATTTGTTGTGAGAGAGGGAATTAAATGCCAAGTAGGATGAGATAAGGTTGATGGGGACCCATGACATGGATGACAGAAGGGTTTTGAGACATATATTCATATATTAAATTGGTTTATTTACCAACCTAGAACATTAAGTAACTGAAATACTTAGAGCATTTAGCTATTCATTCAATGCTCTTTATCTATTGTTAGGGACCCTGAATGAGTTTTACTCACTCAGTGAGAAGATGTGATTTTTGGGGATTTTATTCAAGGACAATGGACCTTTTCAGAGAGAACTGTTGAGATTAGGATTAGTTATCAGGTTGCTGACTTTCAATATCAAGCATTCTCAATTCAGCTTTCAGTCTCCTGAAGGTAGGTTTATCCAAAGGTTTGGTAAAGATACTAGCTAGCTGATATTCAGTAGGGATGAAATGGAGTTCTATGTCTCCTTTCATGATGTGGTCTCTTATAAAATGATATATGATATCAATGTGTTTGGTTCTTTGGTGAAGGATAGGGTTGTTCTAGATTGCAATAGCACTGGTGTTATCACAAAAGATGGTACCATCTTGTAATGGATGTCATAGTCACTGAGTTTACTTTTCATCCATAGCACATTAACACAGGATCCTGAAGTACTTTTCCTATCCATGTTGCAACCATCATAGTCAGAGTCAGAATAACCTTTGAGATAAAACCCTGAACATTTAGGATAGTAAAGTCCAAGACTTGGGGTACCCTTCAGGTATCTGAGGATTCTTTTGGCTGCAGTGAGATGGGATTCCTTAGGATTAGACTGATATCTTGCAATCAGACATACTGAGAATTTTATGTCTGGTCTGGAAGCAGTAAGATACATCAGTGATCCTACAATTCCTCAGAAGTGAGTTTGATTGACTGATTTGCCAGTGAGATCTGGTCCAAGGCTATTTGGACGGACCATTGGAGTCTTCACCGGGGCACAATCAGAGATTTCATATTTCTTCAAGAGATTTTTGGTATATTTCTTTTGACTGATAGTGATTCCTTAATCAGTTTGCATGATTTGTAGTCCAAGGAAGTATGTGAGTTCTCCCATCATGCTCATTTCAAATTTCTTTGTCATCAGTTTTTCAAACTGTTTGCAAATAGTGTAATTTGTTGATCCAAAGATGATGTCATCAACAAAAACTTGGACTAGTATCACATCTTGTTTTATCCTATAGATAAAAAGAGTGTTGTCTATCTTTCCTCTGAAAAACTTGTTTTAGATCAGGAAGCCTGAGAGAGTTTCATACCATGCTCTGGGAGCTTGCTTCAGTCCATATAGGGCTTTGTCAAGCTTGCAGATATAATCAGGGTACTCACTACTCTCAAAGCCTGGGGTTGCTGAACATAAACATCTTCCTTGAGTTTAACATTTACGGAGGCACTTTTGACATCCATTTGGTAAACTTTGAAGTTCATGTATGTTTCATAAGCAAGGAAGATCCTGATGGCTTCCATTCTAGCAACAGGAGCAAATTTCTCATCATAGTCAATGCCTTCTTGTTAATTGTAACCTTTAGCTACAAGTTTGGCTTTGTTTTTAATGACAGTGTCGTTTTCATCAGTTTTGTTTCTAAAAACCCACTTCATTCCTATGATAATGACATCCTGAGGACATTTGATCAAAGTCATGACTTTGTTTCTGTCAAACTGTTGAAGTTCTTCTTGCATAGCCTGAACCCAGCTTGGATGTTTCAGAGCCTCAGTGACACTTTTAGGTTCAATTTCTAAGAGAAAATCAGCATACAGACATTCATTGGCTGAAGCTGCTGATAACTTAGCAGCCATGCTCCTTGTGAGCATGCCTTTAGTGGGTTCACCAATGATGTTCACAAGCTCAATGTCTTGAGATCTTGTCCACTTACTTTGTGGTCTAGGATCTGAGCTTGACGAGGTCACTGGGAACTCAGGAATAGGTTCGGGGGCTGGAGCAACAGAAATATGATCAATTGATGAGGTAGTTTGTTGTTCAGGTTAAGATCCATGAATTTATAGTTCCTGAACATTTGCTTCAGTATGACCTATCCCAGTAGCGACTGATGGATTATCAATGAATTCACTGATGGTTAGTTGAGGCAGGTTGTGAGGCAAGATGTAGTATGAGTTGTCAGCATCTGCTTGATATGAGGAATTGTTTTCAGAGTTGAACTCATCAGGAGGGTATCTAGATGAGTCATCAATTCCTATTTCCTCCACTGAGGTGTTGGAGAACTTGATGTTTTCAGTGTTCTCATCAAAAGTGACATGGAAGGTTTCCTCAACTTGTTGTCTTCTGGTGTTAAACACCCTGAAAGCCTTAGACATCAGTGAGTAACCTAAGAAATATCCATCATCAGCTTTTGCATCAAATTTGCCTAAGTGGTCCTTGGGATTGTGAATGAACACAAGACACCCAAACACATGAAAGTAGCTGATATCAGGAAGTCTTCCTTTGAAGATATCATACGGGGTTTTGTTGTGTCTTTTGACAATGATTGATCTGTTTTGAGTATAACAGGCTATTTTAACAGCTTCAGTCCAGAAGTGCTTTGAGAGTGCTGAGCCATTTCGCATGGTTCTAGCAGCCTCAATGAGAGTTCTATTTTTCCTTTCAGCTACCCCATTCTGTTCATGGGTGTAAGGTGATGAAATTTTTTGGGAAATTCCCTTTTCATCACAGAAACTCTCAAGCTCCTGATTTCTGAACTCGGTACCATTGTCAGTTCTGATTTGTTTAACAGTAATGTCGTTTTGGTTTTCAATCTTCTTGATGAATGACATTATTGTTTCAGCTGTCTGACTCTTTTTGGAAAGAAAGTATACCCAAGTGTATCTTAAGAACTCATCAATAATGACAAGAGTATACTTCTCATGCTAGATTGATCTTGGACTTACAGATCCAAACAGATCCATATGCAAGAGGTAAAGGCAGCTTTTGATGGAAAAATTTTGTTTTGTTTTGAATGATGCTCTGTGATGTTTTCCTTTTTCACAGACTGAGCATGGTTTATCTTTTGAAAATACAAGTGATGGTAAACCAAGGACTTTGTTTTGTTTTGCCAAGTTGTTGATATTTTTGAAATTCAGGTGAGAGAGTCTCTTGTGCCACAGCCAGTTGACAGTTTCAGTGGCTTTGGCAAATAGACAAGTTCCATTATGAGAGAGAGAATTGACATGTCAAGTACATATACATCATCTCTCCTAGGAGCTATAAGAACAACTTCTTTCTTGGCATTGAAAATAGTACCTTGTTTATCATTGAACTACACTATGTATTTTGCATCACACAACTGACTGACACTAATGAGATTGTACTTCAGACCATTGACATAAGTTATTCTAGAGAACACTATACCATTACAGTTTACTGAACCATAACCTTCAGTGGGACATGATGAGTTATCACCAAACACTACATTGGGTCCTGGTTCCTTTACATATTTGTGTAGATATTCCTTCACACCAGTCATGCTCCTTGAACATCCACTATCTAGATGCCAAATAGGCTCCCTGGCATGTCTCTGCACAAATAGTAAACTGAGTTAGTTTCTCTTGCTAACCCACTTACTAGTGGGCTTAGGTCTGACGGACTTTTTAAACTTTGCAATGGACTCATGGTCAGTGGTTAAGTAAAGTGTGCTACCACATGTTTTGCACTTGCTTACTGAGGAAGACTCAGTTATGCGGGGTTGTTTTGAACTTCTCCTTGCTTGTATGACCCTATCATGTTGAGATGTCTCATGTGCTGGATTTCCACATATTTCACAGCAGGAGTTCATGAGACAATCATCAGGATGATGATCATTAAAGCCACAGTGTGGTCAAGGAGGAAAAGGTTTGGCTTTAGGCCTTTGAGCCTGCTTTGATGATGAAGCATACTGATGACCGAGGTTGCTATAACTTGCTTCACTAAATGACCTTACATACTGTAAGTGATCAGAAGTCCTGTGATCTTCCTTTTTGTAGATCATGCAAAAGAGGATTCTGTAGCAATTATCAGTGGTATGGCTTGTATAATGGCACAAATCACACTTCTGTTTGGGCTTGGAGTTGCTTTTGGACTTGGAGGAACTTGAGATTGACTTTGGTTCATTGATTTTTGAATCAGGAACCTTCTCAGTTGAGTTCATCTTTTCACTCAACTTCCTCACAAGTTCAGTCAACTGCTTGATTTGGTCTTCTTCAGTAGGAACTGAAGATGTGGAAGTCTTAGTAGGAGCTAAATCTTCTTGGGTTGGTTTTGTTGGTAGTTTCCATATTGTTCTACCAAGGCCTGACCTTTCTTTTGGAGAGTGAGGGTTGAATTGTAAAGGAGTAAGCTCAGAGCTAGGTGCATCTCCCTGAAGAGATTTCAGAGGTGGAAGCGGTGCTTGTGATTCAGCTTTAGACTCAGTGATGTGTTCAGTACTATAGGGTACATCATGGAGTTATTGAGTGCCTGACTTTCAGGCTCAAGTATCCTTCTAGAATCGAAGTTTGGAAGCTTACTCTCAGGGTTTACCCTTTCAACCTCACTGGGTTTAGGCATCATCTCTTTTTCAGAGAGTAGACCGGCAGACACAAAAGGCTTAGGACTTTGACCTTCACTGATAGGATCAGTGAGTTGATCCTCACCTAGAACTTTCTTTTTGTTGCTGGGGGTTTGAACAGTTTCACAGACTCTAGGGTTCTTAGCAGTCCAACTTTCAATGATTTGTTTTTCCATCTTAAGTTCTTCTTGAAGAGCTTGATTACATTTTACTAACTCGGCGTTTTAAATTTGTAGTGTAACAACCTCAAGTTTGGCTTGTTTTAAAATAAGCAATTCATCCCTACACTTATTTAATTCAAAGCTTAACTTGTTATACTTGGAAAACAGATGTAATCGCTGCTCTTCTACGAACTTAAGGTCATCAATAATATAATTCATGAAAGACTGCCAGTCTGAATCATCATCCATAGAAAGTAAAATGTTTACCTTCTTCATTGTGATGTTAACCCATTCACCATTCCTAGCCTGATTCTTTCCAACAGCTAGCTTGTCCTCTTCAAAGAGAGCCATCAGTGTACTGACTTGCACTATTTCATCGTCTGAGGAGATTGGATCTTCATCTCATTCAAATATTTCAGCTACCAGGCCCTTGTTTTTATCCTGCACAGATTTAACATTTTGTGTTGTTTTTAAGGGAGTGGCCTCAAGAATAGCTTGTTTAGCCTTGGCTTTTCTATACTTAGCTTCAAAATCAACAGCTTTGTTTTGGTCAGACTTGTTTTGAAAATTTTGATGAGACTGAAGGAGCTTTGGTTGAAATTTGCTAAAACCTAAGGACTGGTTTGACCCTGAGGGTTTGTAAGAGGGTTCAAAAATAGTTTTTGAAAAACAGTCTTTAGCAAAATGACCCTTTTTGTGACACTTAAAACACTCAGTGTCCTCATTAGCTTTAGCATTAGAAAAACTTTTGTTCCTTCTTATAAACCTTTTAGAATTAGCAAGGAGTGCCCTTTCCTGAAACTCAATTTTTGTTAGGAATTAGAAATTCCAGGTATTAAAGAGTCGGTCACCTCAAGCATATGTAATCGTTAGGAAGCTCGTAGTCGTAGTTCTTTTTAGTTAAGTAGTATTTAGTTAAGTAACACCGTGGAGGACGGACGCGTCTTTACCCACTGTATGCCTGATCCACAGCCCGAAGTGTGGCGATTTATGTAAGACTATAAATACTCTCTACCTTCCAAGGTAGAGAGTTGGAGCTCATAATAATATCTTTCACTTTCTCTCACTAAGTTCCCTAAACCTCTAACTTTCTCTCTCTAGAACTCCATTCATACGCCACTTTGTGTTATGGTTTGATGTGTATGTGAAAACTAATATCTTACAATTGGTATCAAGAGCCATGGTTAGATCATATCTCGCACATCTTTAGATTTTTAGTGGTTTTTAGGTGGTTTTTGAGTTTGAAAAAGTTTAGTGGTTTGTGCATCATTTGGTTGATTTCTTGTGTTAAAGCTTGGATTTTGTTTGTACTTTTATGTTTAGAATCATCACAAGTGTTTAGGTTTTCATTTGGTAAGCTTGAATCATCTTGGTTGGGTTGTTTTTGGATTAAAAAGTGATGTTTATGTGGTTTTTCTTGCTAGCGACTTGATATACGGATTTCTTTCTTCGTAGCGACTTGCTTCACAATTTTGTAGCGAGTTACAGTTTTGGAGCTAGCGACTTAGACCTAGCGATTAACAGTACAAGTAGTGGACTCTCCACTACGGGTAGCGACTTGGTGGTAGCGACTTGGTCTGTAGCGAGTTGCTCTTTAGCGACTTGAATCTTTAGCGACTTGTGTAGCGAATTGCTGCCAAAATTTTGCTAGCGACTTGAGGCTTAGCGAGTTACTACTTAGCGACTTGCATTTGTCTAGCGACTTGGGACTTTAGCGACTTGGGAGTGTAGCGAATTAGGTGTTAGCGACTTAGTGCATTATCTTCTAGCGACTTGGGTGATTGTTTACGGTTTTCTCTTGATTTAGTAAAATCCCGTGAAAGAATCTATTTCCCGGTTTAATCATAGAGTTATAAAATCCCGTATAATCTGTTAACATGTCTACCAACGTTCCTACTATCATCTCCACTGTTGCCGAGGATGTTCAAGCAGCTGGTTCAGATACTCGTCCACCCATGCTTGACAGAACTGACTACGATTCTTGGGCTCAACGAATCAGATTGTACTGCCTTGGAAAGGAAAATGGTGTCAACATTCTCAAATCCATTGATGAAGGACCGTATCGAGTTGAGACGACTAGAGATATACTTGATACTAATGAAGATGGAACTCCTATTTACGGAATGGACAGACCTAAAATGTATGATGAGCTTGATGATAAGGAGAAAAAGAGATTCGATGCAGATATCAGGGCTTCTAACATTGTTCTTCAAGGTCTTCCTAAAGACATCTACAAGCTGATCAATCATAACACCGAAGCAAAGGCAGTATGGGATAATGTCAAGATGCTTCTCTCAGGTTCTAAATTAACTATGGAAGACAGAGAATCACAACTCTATGACGAATTTGAACACTTCAAGATGAAACCAGATGAGAGTGTCTATGAGTACTATGTGAGATTTCATAAGTTGGTGAATGATATGAGGAACATCAGGATGACTATGCCTAACATTCAGCTGAACTCAAAATTTGTGAACAACATGAATCCCGAATGGCACAAGTTTGTCACCTCTGTGAAGCTCACTAAAGGATTGAAGAATACAAACTATGAGCAACTCTATGCCTTCCTCCTTCAGAATGAGAGACATGCCATGTTTGAAAAGAGGATTCTTGATCAGTTCAAAGGTCAGGGAGAAACAAGCTCTACAAATGATTCAACTGCCTTTTTCACAAATGATGGGATTACCACCAATGCTTCTCAAGTTGTACCCACGAAAGATGATAATCACAAACCCATTTCTGATCCAAGGTTCAAGCAACCTGATGCAAATGCTGTCATGGAACATTTCATCACTCAACTGACACTCATGGTTAAAGAAAACAGGACACTTTCACCTCACACCAACAAACTTCACACCTGCAATGAGATCCGAACCGCCTCCAATCTTCACAACCATGCTTTGATCAGAGATGGGAAAATTATGGGGCAACCAGTTCAGGAAAGACAGTATGATCAGGGAAGAGGTGGAGCTGGTAGAGGTTATGTTGGTAACCAAAATCGAGGAAGGAATGGTAATCAAGGTCAAGCTAAGCCGATCAAATGTTATAACTGTGGTGGTGAGGGACACATTGCAAGAAACTGCACATCTCCAAAGCGTCCACAGAATGCTGATTATTTCAGAGATAAGATGCTGCTTGTACAAGCTCAGGACAATGGTGCTGCTTTGGATGAAGAGGAATTGCTGTTTCTAGCTGAGGGCAATGCCAAGACCTATGATGCAGATGTGGATGAGCAGCCTATTCAGGAGATAGGTCACAATCATCAGAATGCCTTTCAAGTCGCTGATTGTGATGCATACGACTCTGATGTGGATGATGGACCTACTGCACACACAATTTTTATGGCTAGCATTTCTCCAATGGTTTCTCCCAAGGTCTCTTCTTCACCACAAACTGGCTCATCCAAAGACAAACTCATCTCAGAGGTATTAAAACTATATGATGATGTTGATGTGCAACAGATGCATGACAAAGTACTATCAACTGAAACTATTGAATCAAATGTTGAAAATATGGGTAATATCGATATTGTCCCATATGATCAATATGTGAAACAAAGTGAAAGTGAAGTTGTACCAAGTGATGCATCTTCTGCAGTCAACAATGACTATGTGTTTGATGAATACACTGCATGTGCCCCTGATGATTCTGTAATTTCTGAACTAAATGCCTATAAAGAACGTGTTGCTATTTATGAACAACGTGCAAAATTTGAGTTGACCACTCGTGAGCAGGAAATGGATGACCAAGTACGTACAGTCATTAGAAAAAGTAATTTTAGAGAAAAAGTATTGAAACAAGAGTTAAATTCCTTGCAAGAAAAGCTTTCTAAAACAGCTAAGCAAAAACAAGAACTTCAAGAAAATGTGAAAATGCTTAAGCAAGAATTTAATGCAAAGGAATCAAAACTCTTGAGAGACTTTTCTAATCTGAAAACTTTGAAAAACAAACTTGAAAACAAGTTGTACATACAAGGAAACACCATTCAGACTGCTCACATGATCACTAAGCATAGAGTTCTAAGCGATAAGCATAGTGTTCCCATTATAGATAAACCCAACCCTGAGTACGGAAAGATAGCAAAAACAGCTCAAAGTGTGATCTATGATGGCAATGAGATTCTTAAACCTAGACAAAAACCTAGTTGTGTTGAGTGCACTGAGGATGATAAGAAACTAGATGAAATCACTAGGGAGAAGATGAATAAGAAACTAAATGATCCTAAATGCAAAGAAAAAAAAATTATTATCACTCCTCATGACTACAAGAAGGAAAACTGGATTTCCTTGAACAAGTTTAAGCCTCAGACATTGCTGACTCCCGAACAAGTTTTCTGGAAAATGGATTTAGATAAGCAGAAAGCTGAAAATATTGTTGAAACAAACCCTCCCCTTTGGAAAATGCCTAGAGCGACTGTGTATCCTCCTAATACACCAATGCATCTCGTTCCGAGAACAATTGCCACTAAAAGCAAGACCTTAATTAGCCAATATGTTATATTTCAACTATTTGTTGATTTTGAGAAAACTTGCAAGAAAAGGATCACACCCACTGGTATAACTGAAGGAGAAAGGGGTTTTGAACAAATGAAAGAATGTTATTTAACTGAGGTCATGCCTTTCTTTAAACTTCTAAAAGATCACTTTGAGAGTCTTAAAAAGGGGATAGAAACTGATATTAAGGGAATGGAAAAGGAATTTGATGCAATGATTGTTGAAGTTAGTGACTATGAGCGTGCACCAAAATATAATGAGATTGAGAGGAAGAACTTGCATACATTAAATGAGACTCTTATTATTGAATGTGTTGCTCAAGATGTGTTTTTCACTGCTTCAAATTGCTCTATTAATGCTTCCCAATTTCATGAACTATCTGTTGCCCTGAAAGTCTCTCACGATCGTGTCATTGAGCTTGAAAAAACTAATTCTAAACTAAACGAGAAAATTGAACTGGATGATCACGACAATTTGGTTAAACATTTTTCTAAACTAGAGGTTGAGCATTTTAATTTACAACTAAAATATCAACATCTTAAAGAAAATGTCAAAACTTCAAATATCAAGACATCCTCAGATGCTCCAGAGTTTGATGCAGTTTTTCAAATTAACAAACGTGATGAACAGATTCAAGCTCAGTGCAACACGATCAGAAAGTTGAAAGCCCAAATCTCTCAATTAAAGGGTCAAACGAACAATATGACAGGCTCCCAAATGCCTCCTCCTTTAGACTCTTAGATTTCTCAAACGTTTCATCTTCAAAACCTAGTAAATGCATTACAAAAGGAAAATGAAAGTTTTCTAGAAGAAAATGAAAAAGTTAAACGTCATTTCAATGAGTTATTTGAATCAATAAAGGTCACTCGTAACAAAAATAACGAACAAATAGCTTCATTGCAAAAGGAAATTAAGAATCTGAAGAGTCAGGTAAAAGGGAAAAGGCCTATGACCAATGGGGAGAATGGTGTATCAAAGGTTCACTCTTGTAATAAATATGCTTTGTCTGTGAATTATGTCCCTCCTCATCTCAGGAACAACAAACTTGCTGTTCAAACATACTTCTCATCCCTTAAGGATTGCTTAGAATGTCTGCGTGAGATTGTTGAAGAGGATAAGTTAGAGAAACCTCATGATAATGCAATTGGACATGCATGCTTATATGCCAAACGATCTCAAGAAATCTTAGAATGCTTGATCACAATATGCCCAAAGTCATTAGGTGAGAGAGTTAATCCTTTGATTCCATGCTCGATGCCTAATGCCAAGTATGATATTCATTCGATTCCTAGTGCTTTGAATATGAACCGTAGTGTGCCTTTAAGTAGTTCAGATTCCAGATCTGTCAATGCTAAGAAAGAGAATTCAAGTGTACCTTCTAGGAGGAATACAAATATCAGTACTTCTAGTTTCAAGAAAGTGAACCTTAGTGTGCATGCATGTAGTTCAGATCCCAGCACATCTAAACAGGTGATGCAAAGAGTAGTAAAACCAACTAATGTTCCCATTCCCTCTACAGGAGTAATCAGTGACATTAAAGGGAGCAGGTCAAAGTCTCAAGACAATACAAGGAATGATAGGACCTCGCAAGCTAAGAATGTGCACTGGAAAAGAGTAGAAGAACAGTCTAGGAACTTTAAGTTTGAATCGAATAAAACGAATCGAGTTGATTCTAGTATTAGCCTTAGGCGTACTGTAATTAATTCGAATTCTGATACTATTTGCAAACCTTGTATTGATGTCTGCTTGAATTCTGTCTCTAATCATGAATGTGGTGTTAATGATCTGCCTAATGATGCTAATTGTCCAGTTAATATTGTTAATGCTAAAACTCATGCTAAGAAGGCTAAAAGGCAAAAACGAAAGAAAGTTAGAAAACAGTGGAAACCCACAGGAAGAACATTCAGTAAAATAGGCTATTATTGGATACCCGTTGGTCATAAGACTAATCAGATAATGCCCACTAGAAAATGGATGCCTACTGGTAGAACTATTCCCTTAAGAAGTGATCACACTATGAACAGGGCTAATACAGACACTAGTACTGCATCTATTCACAATGATTCCATTGCCTCATTTTCTGATATGAATGCTTCTATTTCTGATGTGGGTGTTCCAACCATTGTTACTAACCAAATGGAACCCATTCTTGCATGGGGATCCCAATTATCCAGTTATCCATTCTTGTCTGTGTTCAACTGCAGATCGTTCAAATCGTTCTGTGGTACCTGGACTCAGGCTGTTCCAAGCATATGACTGGCGACCGGTCACAGCTCATGAACTTCGTGAGCAAATTCATCGGGACTGTTAGATTCGGGAATGATCATTTTGGTGCTATTATGGGTTATGGAGACTATGTTGTTGGAAAAAGTGTTATCTCCAGAGTTTACTATGTAGAAGGTCTTGGTCACAATTTGTTCTCTGTTGGTCAATTCTGCGATTCGGATCTAGAAGTAGCCTTCAGAAAACATACCTGCTTCGTTAGAGAACTTGATGGTAAGGAACTTTTAAGAGGCTCACGAGGTTCAAATCTATACACCATCTCCATCGAAGATATGATGAAGTCTTCTCCAATTTGCTTGCTGTCAAAGGCTTCTAAAACAAAGTCATGGTTATGGCATCGTCGTCTCAATCACCTGAACTTCGGCACCATCAATGATCTCACCAAAAAGGACTTAGTTGTAGGTTTACCTAGACTCAAGTACGAAAAGGATCATCTTTGTTCAGCATGTCAATTGGGAAAAAGCAAGAAGTATGCCCATAAACCCAAACCTATTAACTCTGTCACTGAAGTTCTTCATATGATTCATATGGATTTATGTGGACCAATGAGGGTGCAGAATATCTTTGGGAAGAAATATGTGTTAGTTGTGGTTGATGATTACTCTAGATTCACCTGGGTCAAGTTCTTAAGGACAAAGGATGAAACTCCTGATATCATCATCAAACTCATCAAACAGCTGCAGGTTCGACTTAACAAAACCGTCAGAATTATCAGAACAGATAATGGAACTGAGTTTGTCAACAAACAACTTAGTGAATTCTATGAAAGCGTTGGAATCAGCCATCAAAGAAGTGTTCCACGAACTCCTCAACAGAACGGTGTAGTTGAAAGACGAAATCGAACTCTTGTTGAAGCCGCTAGAACAATGCTGATTTACTCAAAGGTTCCAATGTTTCTCTAGGCTGAAGCAATTGCCACTGCATGCTACACACAAAATCGTTCTCTGATTCACACTGTTCATGGAAAAACTCCATATGAACTTGTCCACAACAGAAAACCTAATCTCTCTTTCCTTCGTGTGTTTGGTGCATTGTGTTATCCAACTAATGAGGGTCAAGACTTAGGCAAACTTAGGGCTAAAGCTGACATTGGAGTATTTATAGGATATGCACCAAACAAAAAGGGATACCGAATCTACAACAAAAGAACCCGAAATATCATGGAAACAATTCACGTTACGTTTGATGAGCTGACCGGTCAAATGGCTCCTGGACACTCCAGCTCAGGACCCGCACTTCAAAACAGTCCCATTGGTTCATCCCTTGTTCCAAACTCCTCTCAAGAAACTCCATATGTACCTCCATCTGAAGATGATTTAAAGAAATTGTTTGATCCTATGTTTGATGAACTTTATGATTCAAGTACTAATGAGGTGTTGATCCCTACAATAGAGGATGCTCATATTCCTGTGAATGAAGTCAATCCCTCAGTCTCAATATCGTTAAGTCAAGAAGCGCCTACTGCTGATCCTTCCGTCTCATCAACAAATCATCATTCTTCAAATGTACATCATGGAACTGTTTCTGGCATCAATGATGAAGTTAATCCCTTTGCTACTCCTGAAGATGCTCCATTTGAAAACATATTTGCTCCTGAATCATCATCAGAACCATCTTCTTCAGGAGACATCGACTCTGCTACCTTAGTCCCTCAACAACTGCCACATGAACACCTTAGAAAATGGACTCACGATCATCCACTAGACAACATCATTGGAAATCCCTCTCGTCCTGTATCAACAAGGAAACAACTTGCAACCGATGCCTTATGGTGCTTCTTCAACTCCGTACTATCTAAGATCGAACCAAAATATGTTAAAACCGCCATGAATGAAGATAGCTGGTTCAATGCCATGCAAGATGAAATTCATGAGTTTGATCGACTTGATGTATGGGAGTTAGTACCTGCTCCAGACTGTGCTATGATTATTGCTCTTAAATGGATCTTCAAAGTGAAACTTGATGAGCATGGTGATGTGTTGAAGAACAAGGCTCGATTAGTTGCTAAAGGATACCGTCAAGAGGAGGGTATTGACTTTGAAGAATCTTTTGCTCCAGTTGCTCGAATCGAGGCAATCAGAATCTTTCTGGCTAATGCTGCTAGTAAGAACATGGTAGTCTATCAGATGGATGTAAAGACGGCATTTCTGAACGGAGATCTTAAAGAAGTCGTCTACGTCAGCCAACCTGAAGGATTTGTGAATCAAGAGCATCCTACTCACGTTTATCGTTTGAAGAAGGCTCTTTACGGTTTAAAGCAAGCTCCAAGGGCATGGTATGATACACTGTCAAAGTTTCTTCTATCTACCGGATTTAGCAAAGGAGCAGTTGATCCTACATTGTTCACCAGGAAGTCAGGCAAACATTTAATTCATGTTCAAATTTATGTTGATGATATTATTTTTGCCTCGACAGATCCAATGGAATGTGATCGTTTTTCTAATGAAATGAGTTCAAAATTTCAAATGTCAATGATGGGACAAATGTCATTTTTCTTGGGATTACAAATTTCACAAAGTCCCGGAGGCATTTTCATAAATCAATCTAAATATGCAACAGAGATCTTAAAGAAATTTGGATTTGATTCAAGTGACCCTGTTGACACCCCCATGATTGATCGAACCAAACTAGATGAGGACCACTCAGGGATCATGATTGACCAAACGAATTATCGTAGTATGATTGGATCCCTGATGTACCTCACTGCTAGTAGACCAGACATCTTGTTCGCTGTGTGCATGTGTGCTAGATACCAGGCTAAGCCTACTAAAAAGCACCTTGAAGCACTTAAACGGGTCTTTCGGTATCTCCAAGGAACCATCAATATGGGTCTTTGGTACCCGAAGGACACCTGTATGTCACTAACGGCCTATGCAGATGCTGATCATGCAGGTTGTCAAGATACACGTCGAAGTACGTCTGGAGGTGCTCAGTTTTTGGGTGATAAGCTTGTGAGATGGTCTTCAAAGAAGCAAATGAGTACTTCTATTTCCTCTACAGAGGCTGAATACATAGCCATGTCATCCTGTTGTGCTCAAATCTTATGGATGAGATCTCAATTATCTGACTATGGCTTTGAATTCAACAAAATCCCTTTGTACTGTGATAATAAAAGTGCTATTGCTCTCTCATGCAACAACGTTCAACACTCAAGAGCAAAGCATATCGACATTCGACATCATTTCATCAGGGAACAAGTGGTAAAAGGTGTGGTGGAACTCTATTTTGTGAGGTCTGAATATCAGTTAGCAGACATCTTCACCAAAGCTCTTCCAAGAGAACGTTTTGAGTTTATTCTTCCACGTCTTGGCTTAAAAAGCCTTCAACCAGAAACACTCAAACGTCTTCAGGAGGAAGACGAGGAGTAAAGGTCTATCTTCATCTGTCTCTTGTATATATCTATTCGAAAAACAAAATACAAAATTATAAAACCTTCAAAAATCAAATAGAAAAATATAAAACTTTCAAAATCCATAAAAATTTGAAAAATTCGAAAAATCTTCAAAAAATATTGTCATTTTGTCATGTTTCTCTCGATTCGATTATATCTACGGTCTTGTTGTTGTCATTCAAAGAATGACACGGGACTTTAGATATTGTTCGAATTTTTATTATTTAAAAAAAAAAAAATCAAAAAATCAAAAATATTTTTGGGAGAAAGAGAAACAATGGTTTATTGTCATTTTCAGGCAATAACCCGGTTTTAAAAGAAAGAACAGAGCCATGTTTTACCATGTTTTCAAATTCCATTCTCTGATTCTATAAACATTTATCTGCTGAAAACTAAATGCTTTAAAAAATAACTCGGTCTCTATTTTTGATAATCATCAGGACTTATTTGTCAAAATCTCTATCTCTCAATCAACAACCTATGTCATTGATTGAGGGGGAGAATGATTTTAATTAAATTAAAAAGTTATTTGGCATTCAATTGTTTTCAAAAGATATTCATGCATGTTTTATCAATGGAGTTTAAAGTCTTAAAATCCGATCCGTATCAGTTAAAACGCTTTCATAATCAAGTCACAATTCCCCTTAAAAGCTTTCTAAATCAATTTAAATCAATAAGAGATCACAAATCTTAAATGATTTGATAATTGTGATCGGGGGAGAATGTGTGATTTAAATTGGATTTAAACTGATAATTCGGTAAATGATTTGATAATTGTGATCGGGGGAGAATGTGTGATATAATGACCAGGAGGACGAAGATATATCCCTCCCTTGGCGCCGTCAAAAGGTGGATGCGTTTACTCGGCGCATCAGTGACTTCTCAGAAAGCAAAAGAAGGTGCATGCCTGCCAACGTAAAGACCTATGATGGAACAGGTGACCCTGATGATCACCTCAAAATTTTTGAATCAGCCGCGACAATTGAAAACTGGCCACAGCCTGTGTGGTGCCACATGTTCAACTCCACACTAGTGGGAAACGCGCGGAACTGGTTCAGCAAGCTTCCACGCAGAAGCATCAATGGCTTTGAGGAATTGAGAAAGGCGTTTCGCCTAAACTTTACTCAGAGGAAGAAGTGAACAAAAAATCCTGTCGAACTCGCCAGGGTAAAGCAGCGCCAAGGAGAATCTACAAGCGCATTCATGGAACGCTTCAAAGATGAATGTATGCAAGTTAAAGCATGCCCTGAAGTATTGAAGATCTCTGGTTTCATGAACGGGATTAATAATCCAGAACTCATCAAGAGGTTGAACGACAAGATTCCTGAAACCTTTGATGAACTCATGAAACGCTCTCGGTCCTTCGTCCAGGGAGAAGCCGCCGCGGCGGATAGTAAAAGGAGCTACTCGAACTACTGGTCACAGGAACAACCGGGGAGACAATCCAACGACCGGGGTAGTAACCGTAATAGGAGCTATCGCAGTCAGGGGAGCGGGAGGGATAATGACAGATACACCCCGCTGATCAAGACCCCAAAGGAAATACTCACAATAGAAGGTGCGAATTTTCCAAGACCGCCGCAGATGCGCACTCCAGAGGATCGGCGCACTGGGAATGGATACTGTGATTACCATGCACAGAAGGGCCATACCACTAACGAATGTGTCCAACTGCGCCAGCTCATCGACAAGATGGTTAAAGAGGGTAGATTGGACCACTTGGTCAAAAACATTAAAGAGGGAAAAGATAGACAAAAGAGTGGAAACAAGAAGGAGACACCCAAAGACAAGGCCGACACGATCTACATGATACAATCATGGCAGCGGATCACTAGACAGAAGGTCAGCCAGGAGTTTTCCCGAAGAAGCGAAATCTCTTTCCCTACTCTAACTGCGGACAACGCAGTAGTAGAGCCACTCACCATTTAGATCAGTGCGGGGGGTCACGACATCCACCGCATGTACGTCGATGGTGGAGCATCGGCGGACATCATGTATGAGCACTGCTTCAAACGACTGCGGCCTGAAATATGTAACACCCCCAATTCGGATATGCAGCGGAATTCAAACTGGGTATTACTTGATGGCACAACAGTCATAATAAAAGAAAACGATCTCTAAAAGAGTCGTTTTAAAAAGGCTTTATCATTCAAATATATCAGAGTTTACAAAATCGGTCCCAGTTGGTTCCATTGATTACAAAACACATCAATATAAAGTTTTTGATATTTTGTGAATGATAAAATATTTATGTATATATAGCCTTCTTGATCTTGCCCTTCCGTGCCAGCTTCCGACATTATGGACCTGAAATACATGCTTAAAACTGTCAACACAAAGGTTGAGTGAAATTCATAGAGTTTGTTTAATGGTTGAACACATTATGTTGGTAGTGTGAGCTATAGACTCACACCAAGGTTTTGAAAACAAAACAGATATTATTGTACTAAGCTCATGATACCGAAAACGTTAACAGCTGTCATAAAATAGTAACCGATGCCCTAATAGGTAATTTGCCATGAAACCTATAGATGTTCAAATATAGTGCGTTTGTTTGCCTACCCGGTCAACACAAACGGGATTCGTCAATCCCAATAGACCTATCCACAATATTCGCGTTCACTCGCAAGTGATTAATGGTTCATGATAGTAGGGACTTAAGATTGGCAATAGTGGTACTTAGTGCAAATAATACATTCAGATAAGCATACAGTTTGAAAGCAATGTGTTCGATTTAAAATAAAGCATGTATCCCCCCCAAGGGTTTGTAAAACAATTAAGTAATAAAAGTGGGGCTATGAACTCACGATAATCAGTAAAAGTTTAGAGTACTTATGAAAGTAAATGAAAATAGTTGAGCATGTATCTCCCCCAAAAGTAATTTCAAAATGTATAAAAGTAGGGGCTATGAAACTCACCAAGAGTTGATGATGTTAAGTACTAACGGATGTGATGGATAAGTCAGAAGACTTCTACGTGCAACCTAAAAATGAAATGTTGCGACTTAAGTTTGGAATAATGTTTAAGAAAACATAAACCATCCTATATATATATATATTCCTATGTTGATCATGATGTAGTCAATTATCATATGATGTTTATAGAAAGATCTTTAATATATGAAAACGTATTTAGTTTATAGATGTCGTACTACCGTTCAGGCCATCATAATTCAGAGGTCATGCAGTAAACGTTCGAGGAGCTAGGACACTTTAAATCGTAAATCCAGTAACTCGTCGATACGTTTTACTCGAATGAAACCCCTCACATGAAGCTCCCTACTATTGTAGCACTTAGTAAATACCACATATGTTTTGAGTGAAGATTGTTATAACATAAAGTTTATCATGTTTTAAATAAGTATCTAGTTTTCATAAGTTCTCGTCGTTTCATAAATATAATTACCATAGTTAACGGTCTTGGGCAAACAAGCCTTGAGGCTTTAGCCATGGCCTTGTCGTGACTTTGGTCTTGACTACCATGGTCTTGAGACTTAGCTTTGGCCTTAGCCGTAGCCGTGGTCTTGGCTTATGGCCATTAGGTCTCTTGGTTTGCTTTTAGTTGTGACAAAAGTATAGTTATGAGACTATTTACGGCAGTTTCTGTTTTTGAAAGATTTATGGCCTGTTTAAGCATTTTCAAGGTCCGAGCTTCTTTAAAATTAAAGGAAAACATCGTTCCGGACAACTTTCTTGTTTTAACTTTTTGATGATTCGGACCAGAAGTACCATTTTTAAAACGACAGAACTGAAAACAGCTTGTACATGGTAGTTTTGGCGTTTAGGTTTCGCCAACTTCTTTTGCTTATAACTTTTGACTCGTTTCTCCGTTTCGGGTGATTCAAATTGCTATGTTTACCTTTTTATCTTGTATACCATATTATGTAAGTTAGAAAGTCCATATATTACTGATTTTAATGGTCTCCATGTGTAGAATATGACTAGTTTACTAGTTTATTACTTTTATGACAATATGTAAATTAAAACATGTGATTGAGTATATGTACATCATGAATCAACATAGTAACAATATATATAGCATGAAATAGTTAAGATTATGAATAATTAAGATGAGATGATGGTGGTGATAAGTTGCTTACAACTTTTGGCTTTCAATAAGAAAGGAGTAACTTAGTAAGGATAGGACTTTGATTGATCGCGTAAGACTTCGGATTGAGCTAGCTTTCAACACCTTGGAACCCTTGCAAACTTGAAGAGTTGGTGATGAAGTACTAAGTGACTTGAGTGGATTTAAACTCAAGAAGATCACTTAAACTTGCTAGAGATTTGATGTAGTAGCTTGATCTTTGGAACTTCCTTGCATAAACTTGGAGTTTATAGATCAAATGATGGAAGATGTGAATGTTTTAGGGTATGAACGACCAAAATCAGTATGTGAGGGAGTTTATGATGTATTTCACTTCCTATTTATAGGAGGGTAAGTTTGGTTAACCATATATTGGGTTAAATATTAACCATTGTTAGGTTAGGACACTTGTAATGATCAAAATGAACCTTGGTTAGGATTAAGCCACCAATATGATGACTCCACCCCCTTAGGTCGGTCTCAATGTGTCTAGGTGGCTTAGATGATAAGTTTTGATAATATCTTGAGTTTAGAGTAAGTTTTGGTTCCGTTAAATGCCAACCGTAAGTCGTTAAGCCAGAAAACGTAAAACCGGGTATCGTAAAAATACGAAACTTGCAAGAATGATGAGACTCGTCATTATACTCCATCTACAAATATAAAATGAGTGATAAGTCTCATTGGGTGCAAAAACGCGGCTTAAAGCTGGAAATACGGGTCAAAAACGCGTAATTCGCAATTTATCGGAAAAGAACGAAATTTCAGGGAAACGACCGTGAATTTATTTAGAGTAGACTAAAATTAGTCTAAAAGTGATATGAGATGTCAAAATGTGGTTTTTGTCATACGCGGGATAACTTAACAGTTATTTACGAAGTTTAAAAGTTACGCGATTTATGCAGAAATGTATAACGTACAAGGTTAATTCCTTTATGGTCAAAGGAGGAGGGAAATATGTTTGACTTTTCCAAAAAAATGTAAAAGTGTCAAAAACATATTAGAAACACTGTGCAGGAATCGTTAAGTCTGGATGTAAGTAGAATTGTTTAAAACGTAAGTTTAGTTTTTCAGCGCATGGCTTATTTGGTAACATAAAAATGAAATTTAAAAATTCTCAAATTAATCATGAGTGATCTAAGAATTTATCTGATGTTAGGAAAATTATCAGAGTTGATTTTCGTTATGCGCGTGATGTTTAAACGATGGACCGTCCAAAATGAAACTTTATAACGATGTTTTTCTTAATAACTTTTGCGAAAATGATCTAACGATTGTCAAACTCTCAGCTCATTACTAAAATAATTTATCTTAGGAGAATGTGAAATAAAAATTTTACGGATGAATAGTGAAAATGAATAGTAAAAGTGAATAGTAAATTCTCGAAAATGAAAAGTAGCCTGAAAATGCGGGTGGTTACAAAATACGCAGCCAGCTAAGCCCGGTCAGAACGACGCTAACTGGTTTTACGGGTGAAAAGATATGGCCCATGGGGCAACTACGATTACCAGTCAGCATTGGTAATGCAGAACACTCTGCGACAGCTTGGATGGAATTCATGGTGATCAAATCCCCTTCGCCATACAATGGCATTATCGGGAGACCCGGGATATCAGCCATGCGCGCAGTGCCATCAACAGCGCACGGGATGCTTAAATTCCCAGTGAAAGGGGGCATTGTTACTCTTTACAATGCCACGGTACCGAATAGAGAATGTAACACGGTTACATACGAAACGGCACCGATCCCATAACAGAGCGCAACAAAAGTCCCAAACCTGAAGGTTGCAATTCACCCAGGATACCCGGAACAGGAAATAGCCATCGGAGGGTCATTGTCGGACAACGGCAAAGCAGCCGTGTGCGCGCTCTTGCAAAAGAACTTGGACATTTTTGCATGGGAGCCAAAACACATGACAGGGGTGCCACGCTCAATCACAGAGCATAAGCTGAGAATCCGACAAGGGTACTCACCAATACGCCAGAAGAAGCGCGACCAAGCCCCAGAGCGCGCGCAAGCAATTCTGGCAGAGGTACATAAACTGGTGGATGCGGGAATTATGCGTGAAGTCTACTACCATGACTGGCTTTCTAACCCAGTAATGGTCAACAAGAGCGACGACAGCTGGCGAATGTGCGTAGACTTCACCGACCTTAACAAAGCATGCCCACAAGACTGCTATCCATTACCAAAGATAGACTGGAAAATAGATTCCTTGTGCGGATATCCATTAAAGTGTTTCCTCGACGCATACAAGGGATATCACCAAATACAGATGGCTAAGGAAGACGAGGAAAAAACAGCCTTTCACACAAGCCAAGGCGTTTACTGTTATACAAAAATGCCCTTTGGCTTGAAGAATGCGGGCGCTACCTATCAGCGGTTAGTAGATAATGCTTTCAAAAAACAGGTGGGCCGCAACCTGGAAGTCTATGTGGATGACTTGGTCATAAAGAGCCATACTGAAGATGAGCTTGTGCGCGACATAGAGGAAACGTTCAAGACTCTACGAGAGATTAACATGAAGCTAAATCCGAAGAAGTGCACCTTCGGCGCTACTGAAGGCATGTTCCTAGGATACCTGATAGAGCCTGACGGCATAAAACCTTGTCCAGAAAAGACAAAGGCGGTCATCGAACTTCCTTCACCGCGCACGCTGAAGGAAGTCCAATCTCTAAATGGAAAGCTGGCCGGCCTAAATAGGTTCCTATCCAAGTCAGCAGAAAAATCCGTACCTCTTTTCAAAACACTCAAGAAGTGTATAAAAAAGGGTGATTTCCGATGGACCACGGAGGCGGAAGAAGCCTTCACTCAGCTCAAACAGCATCTAGCAACGCTCCCAACACTTGTCGCACCCCGACCAGGGGAAGAGCTGATCATGTATTTATCAGCAACTCATGGAGCAGTCAGCGCAGTGCTACTAACAGATAGGGATTCAGTACAAACCCCTATCTATTTTGTAAGCAAAGCGCTCAAGAAGACGGAGATGAACTACAGCGCCATGGAAAAATTAGTTCTGGCATTGGTGTTTGCTGCCAAGCGACTACGCAGGTACTTCCAAGCGCACCCGATAGCAGTAATCACAGACCAACCGATCAAGCAGATCATCTCCAAACCTGATGCGTTAGGCCGACTCCAGAAGTGGAGTGTACTGCTAGGTGAACACAACATCTTTTACAGACCACGTACCGCAATCAAAGGACAGATTCTGGCAGACTTCATCATCGAGAAGCCAGACACCGACGAGGTACCCGCACCAAGTAAGAAGGTACTACAAGATCCATGGATCTTGTTTACAGATGGATCCTCATGCGTGGACGGGTCAGGAGCTGGCCTCATTCTCACAAATCCAGAGGGAATGGAATTCACTTACGCACTGCGTTTTGAATTTACAGCGACAAACAATGAGGCAGAATATGAAGCTCTAATCGCCAGACTACGCATTGCCGCTCGAATGGGTGTACGTAACCTGGAAGCAAATGTGGATTCCCGGCTAGCAGCCAACCACGTGTTGGGCGAATACGTGGCTAAAGAAGAAAATATGATTCAGTATCTCAACAAGACCAAGACACTGATTAAAAGCTTTGATAGATTCACCATCAAACAAGTTCCTAGAGGAGAAAACCGCAAGGCAAATGCACTAAGCAAGATCGCCTCGACAAGCTTCGCACACCTGTCAAAGCAAGTGCTGGTGGAAACACTGAAAAGCAAATCCATATCGGAGATGGAAGTCTCCACAGTAATAGAGGAGGAAGGTCCTACATGGATGACACCGATAACGGAATTCCTAAACAAAGGAATGTTACCCCAAGAGCATAATGAAGCTCGCAGGATACGGCGCACAGCACAAAGATTCGAACTTCGAGACAACATACTGTACCGACGCTCCTTCCTTCAACCATGGCTCCGCTGTGTAGGCCCACTACAAGCAAATTACGTGCTGCGAGAAATCCATGAAGGTTCATGCAGCATGCACTCAGGACCACGGTCCGTTGTGGCGCGCGCCATGAGATCAGGGTACTACTGGCCAACCATGCACCGCGATGCACGGGACTTAATAAGGAAGTGCAACGATTGCCAAGTTCATCGACCCGTCCCGCGCCAACCACAGAACGAGCTAACACCAATCACATCCCCATGGCCATTCTACAAGTGGGGTATCGACATTGCAGGACCTTTTCCAGTCGCAGCGGGAGGATTAAAATTCCTCATAGTCGCCATAGACTACTTCACTAAGTGGATCGAAGCAAAAGCAGTGGTAACAATCACTGGCAACCAGGTGAAACACTTCGTCTGGGAAAACATTGTATGCCGCTTCGGTTTACCTGGCGAAATCATCTCGGACAACGGGAAACAATTCTGCGAAAATCCTTTCAAGGATTGGTGCGAGAAGTTGAACATCACACAGCACTTCGCATCAGTTAAACACCCACAAACCAATGGCTTAGTAGAGCGCGCAAATCGAAGCCTGGGTGAAGGAATTAAAGCACGCCTGGACAGGCACAAAGGAAGATGGGTGGAAGAGCTCTCGCATGTTTTGTGGGCGCATCGCACCTCAATAAAAACCAGCACGGGAGACACTCCCTTTTCACTAGTCTATGGGACAGAAGCCGTCATACCGGCCGAAATTGGAATGCCAACTATTCGCACCGCTGAAATTAACGTGGCAACTAATGACGACGAACGACGTATTGATTTGGACCTGCTGGAAGAAAGGCGCGAACGCGCATCTATAAGGGAGGAAAAATCAAAGTCAAGGATGAAAGGATACTATGACGCCAAAGTACGCAGTGTCTCCTTCAGACCAGGTGATTTCGTCTACCGAGCTAATGATGCGAGCCACGCAGAAGACACGGGTAAGCTCAGACCAAAGTGGGAAGGACCCTACGAGGTTACTGAAGCATCAGGAACGGGCGCGTACAAGTTACGAGGCTTGGATGGTAGAGAGCTGCCGCGCACATGGAACATCTGCAACCTCAAGAGGTGCTACCTTTAGGAGTGGCTACGGCCCAATGTGCAGACGCTCATACACTTTACTAGAGTACCAAATAACCATCTATGTATTTATTTTTATTTCCTTAGTATAATGTCTCATTTTCTCAAACACACTTGCAAGTATTAATAAAATGTTGCGGTTTCTAGCTAACTCCGTGACACATTTCAATTTGTTATTTCCATATACTGTATGTCTTAACAATTTCTTATTTTTTGCCTACATGGCGTGCATGCAATAAATAAACCCACGATGGTAAAAGGATAGGTTCACCTACTAAACAACTTGTTGAGTAAGAGGGTTGCAAACCTATCAACACTGGATCACGTATCCTTGTTAAACACCTTGTTCTCAAGACGTTGGAATAAGTTTGTGCGCATCTCACGATGGGTGCGCAACATCGCACATGATGCACGTTTAACAACTTAGAAACCGAGACACTTGATTTCTTCATGTGATATTTACAGTACGCTGCATATCATAACATACACGACTATGATGGAAAATACTTAGTATTTTTTCTTTTTTGCTCTTCATACATGATTATGAATCTTTTATATTATTGGCGCTTGTGTACATTTAACCTGTAGACAACACAAATAAATTTAAGCAAAGACAAACAGACAAGTATGTATGCTACGAATGGCAACGATAAAAGATGATTTTATAACTACGAGTTATTACAAAAGGGTTGCTACTTTACAACATATACACCTACCAACTATTACAACGCTCAATAGATGAGCTACCCACGAGGTTCGAGGTATCTTTGGCCTCGTCAAGCTTCTTCAACAGATCTGAATCCTGCCGAGACACAGTAGCAACACTCACCGGCACCCCATCAGACCGTGGCTGGTGCGCTGCACCAACCCCGCACAAGATTGCCTTCCCTTTGATACCTTTCTTTTGAGCAAGTCTGGTCGCATGCGCTTCCAGTACCTCCTTCAAAGGCACTTCTTTCTCTAAAACAAAAGGATTTAAAATATCCCTTGGACGCGCGAAGACAGGTACTTGAAGCTGTGAGTCATGGGGTTTCAAGAAGTAATCTGGCTGGGCTTCTGCACCCTCGGCACGATGACGTGCAAGAGTCAACCCCGCCATGATGACGTCTATAGGATAATCCTGATCACGCTCCAGTTCAGCAATCATAGGGAGCTCTAACTCCTTCATCCTTTTCATCGCAGCAACCAGGTGATCATACGTCTTAGCATCATAATTCGGTACCTCATTAACGGGTACCTTTAGCAGTTCCGATTCATGCAATTTCTCCACGGCTTCTGCTTTGCCGCGCTCCAGAGCGCACTGAACTACATCCCCAAAGGCAGTAACCACTTCTGGCGACTCTAGAGTATTAAGAGCGGCTAAGCGCAGACCATGTCCTATGAGCCATCTGCGCTCAGCTATAGTAGACATCAGCTGAGGATACAACTCCTCGTCATACTCAATACTCAGTTTGCGCAGTTTTGCCTCTTGTACCTCCAATGCACGGCTCACAGTAGCGCCAAGATCCTCTACCTGAGCCACCAACCCCTTCTTACCTTGCTCAAGATACTTCAGGACCCACTTACAGGAAGCTTTATATTCTGCAGCAGCAGCACGCTCTCGGTTTATCTGACTCAGCAGTAGCATTTTGTCCTCAGCCAGTCCTTGGGCATACACACTCATGGCATCGGCTTCCACCCTGGCACTTGCTAGCTAGGCTTCCAGTTGAGCGATGCGCGAACTGTCCCCGGAATAACTGGCCTTCAGCCGCGCAACCAATGAGGCCTGATGTGCTGCGGCCAAATCCAGTTCCTCAATAAGCCGTTCCATTGGCATTTCTCCAGCAGTCGATGGCTCAGCATTCGGACTCTTCGGCGCAGAAACTTCGGTACGCCCAGGGCTCTCAAGCGGTGGTGACTCTGCGGATTGTTCAAACCTACAGACAATACGCAAAGTTTACAGTAAAAAAAAACAACAAAAAAGAGAGAAGAACCAATTCTATGACACTTACGCAGGAATGGAAGTGTCAGGTGATGGTGGGCGCGACGAAACATCACTGGAGGACGAATCTACATTCAACACCACAGGACGCTTCTTTCGGGAGGAAGCAACGCCATCACCACTGCGCCTCCTTTTGCGCATTAATCCCCGGCTTTCTTTCTCTTCCGTTTCCTCCACTTGCGCAGGTTGCACTGGGGGGGAGGGAACTGTAGAACTCGGCACACTTTGTAGGGGTGTCGCTTCCAGCGCAACGGATGAACTTTCCCCTGCCTCTCCTAGGTCCAGATCAAGGGTACGCCCTGCTGTCGCAACAAGCACGAGATCTTCTCCCTCCTTTAATGGACGTGTTCCCACTTCTACCTGTATCGGCTTCGCCAGTTGAACTACGCTGAACAAGTCCATCTCTGCACAACAACAAAGGAACACAAACAGTTTACGACAGGGACAAAGGAAAAACAGTAAAAACTTACAGTAATTTAACTCAACATGGTACGCAAGAATGAGCACCCACCCTGACCATCTGCGCCTATGAAGATTGGAACTTCTTATGGACTACCAAAATAGTTTCGGCTCAGACCTATGTGCACCAAGAACTCCTCGGGGTAGGAGCTAATGGGGATGCGGTTGGCATTTATTGTGTCTGCATCTTCCGCATTGTATGATCCGGGGAGGGGGCGCTCATCCTTTGGCAGTGTCCCCTGTGAGTAAAAATCGAAGCGAGAAGGAAAACACACGTTATCGATCCAGAAAAATGTCTCCCTCCAATTCCTGAGCGCATCTAACTTCTCCGTATAGCACTGGAGTCGCCCAGGACGTTTTGCGAAGGATACCCACCCATGTGACCAGGTGGTATGGTAAAAGGCGCGGAACAGGTTGATGGTAGGGTTAATAGCCAACAGGCGGCAATTCACCTCAAAATTAGTTAGTTTCGCTGCACCTATACAGTGTAGCTGGGATGTGTGAATACGGTAATAATTCAAAACGTCACTCAAAAATAACGATATGGGTATACGCTGATTTGCGAACTCAAAGAAGCGTGTATATAACCCAATCTTCCCATCGGGGAAGTCTGCTATTGACGCATCCGCAGCCGGTACTTCCGGATGTACTGCGCTGGGAATATAGTAATCAGACGAGAACTGTAGCAGCTCGCTCTCCGTTATGTCTGATGTGAAATCAGATAATACGTTAACCATTATTTTTAATCGAAACAAAAGCGCACGCGTGGTTACCTAGTGCGTATTCGAATAAGGTGGCTGGGAATGTTTGTAGCTGTGATAATGGCAGATAGAGTTTTTTCTTCTTAATGTGAGGAGAAATGGTGAAAATGAAGCGTCCAGTTATATAACGTCCCTCATCCACGCGATGAGTGACACGTGGATCCCACCAACCCCAATTCTGTGGTCAAGATTGCTTGATGGGGCACGGGTGCAGTAACTTTCCCCCGATTTACGAGGCGCCCATTTTTTAATCATATGTCTAGATACAATGTACCAGCGGGTATTCATTTTTCGGCTTCTTGGCTACGCTTCGACGTTTTTTCTCTGACTACGGTTATTAGTCTAGCATCCGCAGTTAGTCACTGCACATACTAGACTGGGGGGACATGATGACGTATAGTCTATATTCGGGTCACGAACCCGACTAAAGTCCAACACTAATTTAGCCCAGTACGAACTGGGCTATGTTGATTAAATGTTGTGGGCTCACGAAAGCCCAAACCCAAACCTATTCATGGAATAGATGTCCGATATCTTCTAAATGAAGAGATTATCATTCCCAACCGACTTAGGCGGGATACGCCGAATCCCGCCTAAGTCGGGGAACACGGAACCAACAAGGATTCCGTGTGTATATAAAGGGAATCCCATCCCTCGTTTAAGGTACGATCTACGAACCCTAATTCTCCTTAAACCCTAAAACCGATTACTTACTCTCACGCCGGAGGATAATCGTGGGAGACAATCCCACGGTAAGCCTAACGGTGTTTTCTGTCTTTAGTGCGCAGGTCTCAAGCAACGATTCTCAATTGGTACGAGAGCCGGAGCCCCAAACAAGGAACGCCCAACTTTTGTATCAACATTTTCCTTCAAGGGCTTTCCTAAGAACCTCATTGTACCTAAAGTTATTCACTTGGTTAACAATGGTTTTTTTGTTAATCTCGTGCTTAAGGTAGTACTCAATGGTCTCGGGCTCATCATTAGTTTCAGCCTCCTCCCTCTTGCTTTTCTCAGTTTTCTTCTCCTCAACCTTTCCATCTTCAGGCATAATGGAAATGGCATTGACAAATGAAGTGTGAGGATAATCATTGCTTCTTACTAGTACCTTTTCGGGAACTTTTGTCTTGGTATATTCTTTTACCAAGTTCATCATTTCCGTCATCTTTGCCTGCATCTCCTCCCTTTGCCTATAAACATCCTCTTCAAATTTTGCTAATCTCTCCGTATGAGCTGCCATGTACTCCCTCATTTGTTCCTTAAAGCTTGGTGAGAGTGGTATTGGGGAGGTAGAACGGAAGCGCCGTTCGGAATTAAGATTTTGCTCATAACTTGGGGATTCGGAGAAAGGTGTTGGGTGGTTGGTGGAATTGGCGGAATTGACTATTTCCCAAGGGATTCGTATGGGGGCTCTCTTATGCCTTTCAATCAGATAATCAATCCTTCTCTCAAGAGCACTCATTTGCTCTTCGGTGACGTTGAAAGATTCAAGAGGAGTTGATATGGCGTTAACCACTTTAACGGGGGTTTCAGGGGATTCATTCCAATCTTCGTAGCTTCGATCGGCAAGCTCTTCTATAATATCCCAAGATTCCTCTGCGTTGAAGTCGCTAAGCCTTCCACCGGCGGCTTGATCAATGGATCGCCTTGTGATGAAATCGGTATGGTCATAGAAGATTTGGATTTGAAGCCAAAGATCAATACCATGATGAGGGACTTTATGGAGTAAGTCCTTGAATCGAGTCCATGCTTTGTAGAGAGATTCGCCTTGAAGTTGTTGAAACGTCAAGATGTCTCCTCTAAGTTTAGTAGTTCTCCCCGGTGGGAAAAATTGAGCAAGGAAGCGAGAGGTGAGATCATCCCAACTTGAGATGGAGCCGGCGGGAAGTCGCTCAAGCCAATTACTAGCTTGGTCCCGTAGAGAGAATTGGAAGAGACGCAGACGCGTGGTCTCCCGAGTAGTAGCATCGAGGTCGATGGAATCGACAATTTTAAGGAAATCCTTAAGATGCTGATTAGGATCTTCCGAACGAAGTCCATGGAATGCACATCCGTTTTGCACTAACCGGATGGTGTCGGATCGCAGGGCCGTAGTTTGGGCTTGGTCGGGAAGCTCAATGGTGTTCCTATAGCCTAGGTGGCTTGGTCTAGAGTATTCACCAAGAGTACGGCCTCTTGGCGGGTCATTTGGTGGTGGGTTGATGAGTGGTGGTTGGTTATCACCTTCCATGATGAAAAGTGATGGGATACGAACAAAGGTCACGAAGAAGGGGGATAGACTACGAGGAAGCTAAAAATGTGAAAAATCTTACTTGATAGGAATCAGGCAAGGAAACCTAAACGAGGTAGACTCCTAACTAGCTATTCTATTCCCCGGAAGCGGCGCCAAAAACTTGATACGCTTACACAGCGCGTTCGGGGTCAAAGGAACTTCCTTTTCGTCGAGCAAGTTTTTCAACACCCTAGGCAGTGAACCTAATCATTGTAGTGTAGTATTAGGGTACGCCACGGGAATTGATATCGTTCTCTAGGGGAATAGGAATGCTAGTGAGAAGTTACTACGCTAAGGTTGGGGTTGAGGAAGATTATTTTTTTTTATCTTTTTTAGGTTTTTTAGGAAATTGAAAGGTACAAATCTTGGGGTTTGGATTTGGGGGTTGGTATTTCTACCGATTACTTTTGCTTATCTAATTATCTAAGCTAAGGTGTATGTAGTCTATGTCTATTGTTGTGTGCTCGTATGATAGTTAAAAATGTATTTGCATAGGCATTATTACTCCCTAGTTATATCCTATTGATGGTTGAATTGTCACGTCCTTATTCTTAATCGCATTGTGTTTCTAAGGTCGTAGGGTATGCGTTTATCCCTAACCCTTTGAAGCTACCAAAGGTTAATGACTACAAAATCTATAGGATTTATAAACTTTAACTCTAAGGTATTCTTTGGATGTATAGCTTACAATTACTCTAGGTGATTATAAACTAAGGTTCAACAAAGATCAATCAAGCATTATTAGCACAACGAATGACCTATCGCAATACTAGGTCAATCACAATTAAGATAAGAGACAACCAATCAATATTCAATAACTAAGTTTCATATTACCTAAGCAAACACACAAATAAATAAGCCGGACATGGGGAACATGCAAGCATACACACAATCAATGGAAGACATAATTGAATTAATGAAGTAAAACACTTATCTTGATGTAAGATAGGGTATGGAACCCTAAAATAATGTACAAGACAGCCTTGGTTCAGTTTAGGTTTTTACTCCAAAAGACTACACACTGAAAACTGAAAAATTCATATTCTATATATAAGATTACAAATGCGACGACGTCACCCTTTAATTTGTGAAGCCGTCGGGTCGCCGTTATTAGGGTTTCGTCTTGGCCACGTTAGCATTGCGACGACGTCACCTTATGCTTGTGACGCCATCCTCTTCAGTCTCTGACGTCGTCTGGATCAAATCTAGGTCGTCTGAGCTGCGACGCCCTACTCTTTTAAAACCTGAAGCCGTCACTTGTAAATGAGCAATTTGGCTAGTGAGTCATCACAAAACTTGTCCGACGGCGTCTCTAGTAGAACATGACGCCGTCCCCTTTTGTTCCAGCAGCCCGAGTGTCTCGATTCTTGACTTTGGCCATTTTCTTCGTATATTCGCGCCTTTTCGTCCGAATAAGTGTCATTCCAGCATTTTGCCTTCAAGATACCTAAAAAGTGAAAAGGAACGATATTACGTAATAACGGATACAAAAGTGATCAAATAAGGGCTTAAACGACCCCTCAAAAAGGTACATTTTAAAACCTTATCATTTGTAATACCTCTTAGTTTTTTCATATGGGTACCTAAGTCCATTTTGCTTATCCCTTTCACTAAGCAATGGAATAGGAGTCATTCTATTACACGCCTCAATATCCTTGTGTTTAAACCTAGGATGAGCACGTGGCATTTGGTAAACATGTCTTCAACTTCATTAGAGAATGTAATTAGATCATCAATCATTCGTTCATTCAACCTAGTCATTCTCTTGAAAGGTTTTCCAAAAATTACTTGAGTGAGGTCCTTAACAATGAATTCTCCTAAGTTTTCTAAAACCATGAATTCTACCAAATAAGCAAATCTTCCAACAAACACATGCAACTGTGTGACTGCTTCAACAACATTGTTCCCTTGATAAGTTAACTCATTGACCTTAATTTTCTTGTATAGGTTCCTTGAGATTAAGTTTAAAGGCAAGAACAAATTCAAGTAAGCATCGAATCCTCCAAATCCTATTTTGCAAGGGAATTGCATGTTAAAGGGACTATCTTTCTCAATTCTACACCTAGGGTTAAAACATTGGGAGGGGTCTTCTTCCATTTCAAAACTAACTTCATCAATGACCTCCCCGTTGTCAAGTGCTTCACCATAATCAAATTACTCATCGGAATCTGAGTCATAGAAAGGAATTTGTTGTTGCCAATTTATTTCATTATGCCCTAGGTGGTTTCCAAAGTGGTGAACGGGTGAAGGGCTTTGTGGGATTGCGTTCTCAATTTCGGGATTGGGAGGAGGATTGGGGGCGGGTAGTGTGAAGAATCTTCGGAGGAAGATACGAATCATGGTGAGTGATGGGTTTTACGAACAAAGGTCACGAAGAAGGGGGATAGACTACGAGGAAGCTAAAAATGGGAAAAAAATCTTACTTGATAGGAATCAAGCAAGGAAACCTAAACGAGGTGGACTCCTAACTAGCTATTCTATTCCCCGGCATCGGCGCCAAAAACTTGATACGCTTACACAGCGCGTTCGGGGTCAAAGGAACTTCCTTTTCGTCGAGCAAGTTTTTCAACACCCTAGGCAGTGAACCTAATCGTTGTAGTGTAGTATTAGGGTAAGCCACGGATTTTTATATCGTTCTCTAGGGGAATAGGAATGCTAGTGAGAAGTTACTACGCTAAGGTTGGGGTTGAGGAAGATAATTTTTTATCTTTTTTATTTTTTTTAGGAAATGGAAAAGTACAAATCTCGGGGTTTGGATTTGGGGTTGGTATCTCTACCGATTACTCTACTATTATCTATTCTAATTAACTAAGCTAAGGGTCGTCTATGTCTATTGTTGTGTGCTCGTATGATGATTAAAAATACGTTTACTTAGGTTTTCTTACTCCCTAGTTATCTCCTATTGATGGTTGAATTGTCACGTCCTTATTCTTAACGCGTTGTGTTTCTAAGGTCGTAGGGTATGTGTTTATCCCTAACTCTTTGAAGCTACCAAAGGTTAATGACTACGAAATCTCTAGGATTCATAAACTTAACACTAAGGTATTCTTTGGATGTTTAGCCTACAATTCCACTAGTAACTATAAGCTAAGGTTCAACAAAGATTAATCAAGCATTAATAGCACAACGAATGACATATCGCAATACTAGGTCAATAACAATTAAGATAAGAGACAACCAATCAATATTCAATAACTGGGTTTCATATTACCTAAGCAAACACACAAGTAAATTAGCCGGACATGGAGAACATGCAAGCATACACACAATCAATTGAAGAAATAATTGAATTAATGAAGTAAAACACTTATCTTGATGTAAGATAGGGTATGGAACCCTAAAATACTGTACAAGACAACCTTGGTTTGGTTTACGTTTTTACTCCACAAAACTACACACTCAAAACTGAAAAATTCGGATTCTATATATAGTGTTACAAACTGCGACGGCGTCACTCTTTAATTGTGACGCCGTCGGGTCGCCGTCATTAGGGTTTCGTCTTGGCCACGTTATCATTGTGACGGCGTCACCTTATGCCTGTGACGCCGTCTCCTTCAGTCTCTGACGCCGTCTGGATCAAATCTAGGCCGTCTGAGCTGCGATGCCCTACTCTTTTAAAACCTGATGCCGTCACTTGTAAATAAGCAATTTGGCTACTGAGTCGTCACAAAACTTGTTCTGACGGCGTCACAAGAAGAACCTGACGCCGTCCCCTTCAGTTCCAGCAGCTTGAGTGTCTCGATTCTTGACTTTGGCCATTTTCTTAGTATATTCGTGCCTTTTCGTCCGAATAAGTGTCATTCCAGCAATTTGCCTTCACGAGACCTAAAAAGTGAAAAGGAACGAAATTAAGTAGTAACAGATACAAAAGTGATCAATTAAGGGCTTAAATGACCCCTAAAAAAGGTACCTTTTAAATCCTTATCAGTGATGCGGTTATTTGTGCAAACTTGGCTTGTCAACCTAATAGTCCTCAACTTGCACATGAGGACTTGGAGCAAATTCATCCTGATGACTTAGAAAAGATGGATTTAAAATGACAAATGGCCATGTTGACCAATAGAGCCAGAAGGTTTCTGAAGAACACTGGGAGGAAGCTAAATGTCAATGGCAATGAGTCAGTTGGCTTTGATAAGTCCAAGGTGGAGTGCTACAATGACACAAAAAGGGACACATTGCTAGGGAGTGCAGGGCTCCAAGGACTCAAGACCACAGGAATAAGGAGAGTTTTAGAAGGAGTGTGCTAGTGGACACATCTAATTCCACTGTGTTAATACAAATAAACTGTAAAAATGTTTATTTATATTTTACGATCTTCTAATATTTGTCGATAACAATGGTAAAATCATTTTAACAAAATAAATAAAATATGTAAAAGCTTTGAGCTAATAGTTTACTAACACACTTTTACTAAACATATAAAATCATCAAAACATGTTTAGTTGAATAAGTAATATAAAACCAAAACCATTTTTATAAAACACTTACAAGTAACTTTTTTTAATTATATTTTATAACAATGTACATGTGCTTAATATAACTTGTAATGGGAATATGTTGGGTAAAACCAAAGTCCATGGCCCATACCCATGGAGCATGATCCATAACCCATGATCCATTACATGACATCATGCATGAAATCATATTGGATATTATCCATGATCCATGACCCAAAGTCCATAACCCATGACCCAAGACCCATGACCCGTTGACTAGATACAGTGTATCTTGTTGGGTATCCATGATCCAAAGTCCATTACCCATGGTCCATAAGCCATAACCCATAATACGGTTTGCAACCTAAAATCCAGACTAGCCTGATCCGGCTGTCGGATCCCTTGGATTGCAATAGACGGATCCCTTGGGTAAGGGATCTACCGGATCCGAGTTAACTGTAGGCAGTTTTTCCTATAAATAATGAGCCATTTATCTCTTGCTTCACTACCACTTTTAGACATATCTTCTCTCATATCCAAAGGATATTTCTATGTAGTTTTCTCGTTGTGTGATTCTCTAGGTTCTTCTTAAAGGCGAGATCACAACCTCTTGAAGACGTGCAAGCTAAAGGTCATGAGTTGCTAAGCTTCGTCATCATCAAGACCACTAAAGTGTATCTTGTTGATAGTTCTTCTCTCCCTCCATTAGTGTGTTAAGTTGAAGGCATTAGTGTATAGTCCCGAAGGTGTACATTCGATATGGGGCGTCGATGTATATTTGTGTAGTTTGGATAAAAGGGTATTGATATCCTTTGAAGTGTTGTAAAAAGGAGTTTGTCTCCTTTGGGTAGCAGTTCCTCCTTTGTAATGGAATTCGGTGACTAGCCTAGTACCGGATAAAGTGTAGGCGACGTTGTGATAGGTTTGTTTCTACCTCGTGGAAGAATTCGGTGTCTAGCCTTATACCGGATAAAGTGTAGGCGACGTTGTGAAGGCTTCTCCGCCATATTAAGGAGATTGTGTTGTGTAGTGCTTAGAAACTCTCGAGTTGTGTACTCGGGTAGTGGAGTAGCGCAAGGAAGGAGTCCTTGTAGCCGAACCACTATAAATACTTGTGTAGTGGTTTTGTGTTCCTTTACTCTTTATCTCTTTGCATTATTTATTTATATGTCTATCTATCAATATCCAACACACGATCTAAATGGATTGACATAAATCGATCTAAATACTTTAAAACAAGGTTTTAATCGGAAAAACTATTCAACCCCCCCCCCCCTTCTACTTTTCTACAATTGGTATCAGAGCTTCGTTACCAAGTTTCTTAGAGTATATTGTACTTTAAAAACTTGATACGATCCGTGTATGTTTGAAAACTACAACAAAGTAAAATTCTTAAAAACAAAAACTATGTTTCAAGAATATATTTCTTTTGTTAGTTATTGTTAGATATTATCATCTATTTTATCTTTCATTTTATTTTGGTTCTATATTACAAAGTGCACTAATCTTGCTTGTCATTTTGTTCCATAGATTCCGAAATAAGCATGTCATCAATATTCTTTGATAATCAGATAACTTTCCCAAAAAGTTGTCAAGACTTATTACCTGGTAGATCTCGAAGAACCTCAAGTTGTCCATTGATAGTTATTTTCAAAAGGACACTCAAAATTGCAATAGGTATGACTTTTATAAGTCTTATCTCTAAAAGTGATATTAGTAATCATTTGTGTACTTGATCTATACTTGTCACTATTTGAAAATTATTTGTTTATTTTTCTCTTTATCACATATAAATGTCTAAACGTATTTATATGATATATGTGGTATATACGTGGTGTTCCTAGCTGATAAGGATTTAAAACATACATTTTAAGGGGGTCATTTAAGCCCTAAATCGTTACATTTTATATTCGTTACTACTTAAAATTATTCCTTTTCACATTTTAGTTCATTTGGAAGAAAAATGCTATAATGACGCATATTTGGACGAAAAGGAGCGAAAACATGAATGTAGGATCGTGAATATTATGTTGTTTGATGATTCGGGTGGTCTAGGACAATGATTAAATAAGAAAGCCATTAGAGAGATGAAGAGAGTAGAGAGGAGGTTCTTGAAAGAGAGTTGCTTTAGAAAATGAAAGGTTAGATTCAAAGAAGCCACACCCCTTCCAAGGATGGAAGGGGTATTTATAGTTACAAATCATACGTCTTCCTATCGGACTGTGGATCAGGCATACAGTGGGTAGAGACCCGTCCTTCCTCCACGGTGTTGCACTAAACTAAAATACGCTACAAACTAACTAATTAACTACTAAATAATGTAAATAACGAAACGTCTACGAGCTAACATATGCTAGACCATAATTGGGGTGACCGACACTTTAACATGGAATTTTCTAAATCCTAACAATCTCCCCCCTAAGGGAGGTCACCCCATGTTTTACATTTCGAATCCTAGCATTCTATTTTGTCTTCTGTTCTGAGCTCGTAGACTTCAATTGTTCAATGTCCACATTCTGTGTGCATTTGTAGTGACTCTTCGTAGTCTGATTATTTTGTTCTTCAGTGGAGGTCTTTGAACTGATCCACATCTTGATGATCTTCGAGCTTTCTTTGAGATCATCAGCCACAGTAAATCTCTGGATCACCTTTGTAGTGTTGCCTTCATGTGATGTTGTGAATTTTGGACCGACATGCTCACACTTTCAGGATCATGACATCTTTCCATCATAGTAGCGGAAGCTTTACTGGTTCATGATATTTGCAGCAGCGTAGCAGAAGCATAGTATAAAAATATCAGAACCAGGTTATGTAGATATGCACCAGTCATGATTTCTTCAATTAAGTGTGGATGCTGTGAGCAGGCGGCTTTGGATTGACTCCTCAATTCTGATCAGCTGCAACCGTCCAAATGTACCTGCAAACAACAGTTAGCAATAAAACACACGAAAGTGTCTTTGATCACTTTCGTTGAATTTAGGTACACGGCCCACGGTTCCCCGTTGATCAGTACAAGTACTGCCTGTGATCAGGTATGATTCTGAAGAATCTCCTTGACAGGGTTTCACAGCTGCTCTAGCCGTTCTCAAACCGGAACGTCTCAAAGAAGACAACACGGAGTGAGTGAACCAGCGAATTGAGATTCGCGGATTGATGAAAAATTGATTTGAAAACAATCGCATATTGCTTAGAAGAAAGAGTTTTACAATACGACGAAGGTTTTATGAGAAATATCAATTTTCAATCAAAAATACCTTTTGTATTTGAAAGAGAATACACATTCGATGTGCTAGAGAAAAGAAGAAATTTGCACATCGAAGGTTTTTCCAAAAGTATTTTTTCAATCAGAGATACTTTTTGAGTTTGAAATATGAATACACATTCGATGTGCTAGATAAAAGAAGATTTGCACATCGAACGGTTTTTTCCAAAAGTATTCGTCAATTCCATTCATGGACCAAGTTTGATTCAAGATTGAATCGCCCCATTGTTTCTATCCAGTTGTCACAAGCTTGATCTTTAGAAAAGATCCTCACATGTCACCCACCAAGAGCTTGTTTGATGTTGGCTCTAGAAGGATTTCCATCTTCATCGTGAATACTTTTTACATATCACTCGGATGTTCTGGCAATACCACAAGGATAATGCGTAGGACTCTCAATATATACTTACTTTCCACATTGTTTGAACTCTTGGCTCTAGACTCAATAGTGCATAATTGGTTTCCTATGTCGGAGACTAGGGAGAGGGTCTCCTTCTTCAATATCAACAATCTCTAAGAGAATGTCGATAGATTATGTAGGTTCCCCGTGAGAATGAAACAAGCCCTTTTAAGAGGAACTTGAGTAGTTTGGGAAGTTGTTGTGCAGTGCATCAATGGGTCCATGACGTCTTGTCTTCAATACCGGTGTTACCTTAGTAAACACCAGTAGCATATGTATTGAACCCGGTTTCTGCCCTATGAATGAATTATTTGAGGGCTATTTCTTTTCACCTTTTTCACATTCAATTCTTTTTCATTCTTCAACCCCCTCAGTGCTTACCGAGACTTCATAACTAGAACCTTGTTGGGTTTGTTCCAGTACTAGCTCTGTGTCAGTCGGCACTCTTCCCATAATCTCATGTTTCTCCTTTTTTCAATATACCTAAGGACTCTACACTATCTAGTGGATTGTCCCGGGGTAGATCCCTCCGGTTCTGGCGGATCGTGGGAACAAATACCTAGCCTAACCATCCTTATAACTCCATGCATAAAGTAAAATGGTCGGTCTTTTGGTATAGTTCATTCTTTCTTGAAACCAATAGAAAAATCATTTGGAAAATCAATCAAGGTACTTTTGATACGAGATCAAAGCATTTTGTACCTTAATAGTTTTGATCATTAAGAAAACCTCCCCCTCAACCTGTGCATATGATTTAGAAATTGTTTAGCACATGGAGGCAAGAGGACTTTGAAATATTTTCTTTGATCACAATTTTCATAGAAAAAGCCATTTGATTTTCTTGGTAAATTCCCCCCCTCAATATGTGCGTTGGATATTTGAAATTATTTTATCACATAGAGGAAAGAGTTCATTTGAAGTACATCCACGATCACAAATTCCATCAAGAAACCATTTAAAACTCAATCAAGGTACTTTATGTTAAAACATAAAAGCATTTGCACCTCGATAGTTTATTTTCTTTTGAAATGCTCCCCCTCAATATGTGCATCAAGATTCGAAAGCGTTTAGCACATATGAGAGAGCGGCCTGCACAATTGAATCAAAACGATCACCTTTTATCAAATTTCATTATTAAATCACAAATTCTCCCCCGATCAAAAATATCAAACCCTTTGAGATTTGTGATCCCAAAAGATTTAAATCATTTAGAAAATTTTGGGGAAAGACGTGGCAAGATTTGATTTTGAAAAATGACAGATAAGGACCATTTTAGACATTAAAGATTGTTAGTGTCAGGTATGATTGTTTTAAGAGATCTTTTAGTAAAATAAAACAATTTCACAATCAAACAAGAACAGAAAAAATTTCATTTTGAAAGACCTTGATTTTTAAAGAAAATCATACCATGACATAACATTAAATCTTTAGATCACCACATCATAACGTACAAAAGACTTTTTGATGAAATATCGTTTGAAAATATTTAATTTGAAATCACTGAAGATTTGACAAAATAAAGTCCGGTTGATTTCAAAACTTTGAATCCGATTTATTTTCAAAACAATATTTTTTCCATTTTCAAAACAATATTTTTCAAAGTTTTTAGGAAAATGGTATAATCACTATTATCCCTGCACAAGGATACGTTAGGTGGTTGAGCCGCTTTTTGTTGTTGTTGTAAGGCAGGAAGAAAACCGTCTGCTGATGCAGTGAGACTTCTGACAGTTTCATTTGTTATGCCAACTCTCCATAGAGGTCCAATTAAGCTCCGTTTCTTCATTTGATGATGAAGAAAACCATATGCTGATGCAGTGAGACCTCTTACGTTGCACTTTATCATGCCAACTTTCCATAGAAGTCAAATTAAGCTCCGTTTCTTCATTTTTCAACCCAAGATATAGTTACCCTTTCCTTTCGGCATCCAATCAATATATTTTGTGGGATCCGGATCGGGAACATTCTTATGACCCATGATATCTGCATGCGTTAGTAAACATACAAACATATATATGGTGGTCAACAACACCCAAACAGCAATCGACTAATAAAAGTCAATCCAACATATCAATCAGTTCATATAAGGCATGGGAATAATGTGTTTCATCAAACTATAATCATCTAATCCTAACAATCATATCCTAAATTCCTAGTCCTTCGACATAGGCAAATATCATTTTTCAGTTAAGCATATAGGATAATTAGATAACTCTGATAGATGATATAAATTTGAAAAACATTCTCCCCCTCAATCAATGACTCATTTTATGAAAAGATTAAAAGCGCGGAAGTCATTGATTGAGTTTGCAAATTTAAGAAAACTCCGATACTGATTGATTTTCAAGCAACTCATTTACCACCATTAAGTTAAAACAAATATTTTTCTGAAGAATTTTAGACGGAAAAATATTTGAGTAGGAACAGCAGTCCTTCGACCTACTTTCCTCATTTTGTTTTTAGGATAAATGCTCGAAATATTTGAAAATTGGTTTAGTGCAGCACTTTCCTTACTTGAAGAACGGGTTGCTATATGAAATAATAGCAAACCATAGTTTTAGCGCGGGTTACAGTCAGAAATAACTGCAAGCCATATTTTGAGACATGTTTTGGAAAAGAATATTTACACCTCCTGCTCGAACTTCATCTATGGTTCCGTGCCATTATTGAATGACATTTCTAAGACCGTAGATGTTATCGATACCAGAAGACATGTCTTGGGAAAAACATATTTAGATTGATTAATGAAAATGCCTCCGGGACTTTGTGAAATTTGTAATCCCAAGAAAAATGACATTTGTCCCATCATTGACATTTGAAATTTGGAGCCCATCTTCTTAGAAAAACGGTCACATTCATTGGGGTCAGTCGAGGCAAAGATAATATCATCAACATAGATTTGAACGTGAATTAAATGTTTGCCTGACTTTCTGGTGAACAATGTCGGATCAACTGCTCCTTTGCTGAATCCAGTAGATAGAAGAAAGTTTGATAGCGTATCATACCATGCCCTTGGAGCTTGCTTCAAGCCGTAAAGAGCCTTCTTCAAGCGATAGACATGAGTAGGATGCTCTGGATTCACAAAACCTTCCGGTTGGCTGACGTAAACGACTTCTTTAAGATCTCCATTAAGAAAAGCCGTCTTTACATCCATCTGATAGATAATCATATTCTTACTTGCAGCATTAGCCAGGAAGATTCTGATTGCCTCGATGCGTGCCACAGGAGCAAATGATTCTTCAAAGTCAATACCTTCCTCTTGACGATATCCTTTTGCAACCAATCGAGCCTTGTTCTTTAATACATCACCATGCTCATCAAGTTTTACTTTAAAGATCCACTTTAGAGCAATGATCATAGCACAATCTGGAGCAGGTACTAATTCCTATACATCAAGTCGATCAAACTCATTTGCACCTCGATCGTGAATATTATGTTTTTTGATGATTCGGGTGGTCTAGGACAATGATTAAATAAGAAAGCAATTAGAGAGATGAAGAGAGTAGAGAGGAGGTTCTTGAAAGAGAGTTGCTTTAGAAAATGAAAGGTTAGATTCAAAGAAGCCACACCCCTTCCAAGGATGGAAGGGGTATTTATAGTTACAAAGCATACGTCCTCCTATCGGACTGTGGATCAGGCATACAGTGGGTAGAGACCCGTCCTTCCTCCACGGTGTTGCACTAAACTAAACTACGCTACAAACTAACTAATTAACTACTAAATAACGTAAATAACGACACGTCTACAAGCTAACATATGCTAGACCATAATTGGGGTGACCGACACTTTAACATGGAATTTTCTAATTCCTAACAATGAAGAAAACAACAAAGTAAAGAAAACAAGGCAAATTCAAAAGCCCGGACGGCATCCCAACCTCAAGGGCGATGCCGTTGCTTACAACATGTTCCGAACTTTCTCAAGCGATGGCTCAGGTCATATTCTGGTCCTAACAAGTGACGGCGTCACGCCTATTTCCGCAAGGCCGTCACTCTTTCATTCTGCACCAGACGACCAAGGTTTTCGCAAGACGACATCCAGTGAAATCCAGACGACGTCACTGTTTTCTACCCGACGCCATCCTAGTGATGACTTGGCAAAGACGAAACCCTAATAACAGAGATTAGACGGTGACACCATCAAAAGGCGACGGCGTCGCAGTTGTAAAATGTTGGGAATTAGAAATTCCAGGTATTAAAGAGTCGGTCACCTCAAGCATATGTAATCGTTAGAAAGCTCGTAGTCGTAGTTCATTTAAGCTAAGTAGTATTTAGTTATGTAACACCGTGGAGGACGGACGGGTATTTACCCACTTTATGCCTGATCCACAGCCCGTTGTGTGGCGTTTTATTGTAAGACTATAAATACTCTCTACCTTCCAAGGTAGAGAGTTGGAGCTTATAATAAGATTTTTCTTTCTCTCACTAAAGTTCCCAAACCTCTAACTTTCTCTCTCTAAAACTCTTGTATTCGCCTACTAGTGCTCATGGTTTGATGTGTATATGAAATCCAATATCCAACAATTGGTATCAGAGACATGGTTTGATCATCTCTTACATATCTTTGGATTTCTTGTGACTTTTAGGTGGTTTTAGAGTTTGAAAAAGTTTTGTGGTTTTTGCATCATTTTGATCATTTCTAGTGTTAAAGTTTGAATCTTGGGTGTAGTTTTGTGTTTAGAATCATTGTATGTGCTTGGGTTTTGATTTGGTAAGCTTGAATCACTGTGGTTGGACGTGTTTTGGATTAAAAAGTGTGTTTTGTTAAGTTCTTCTTGCTAGCGACTTGGTTCTCGTTGTGATATTCATCATAGCGACTTGCTTCATAAAAAGTTAGCGACTTGGAGTGTTATTTGGTAGCGATTTGGTCCTAGCGACTTGTCTATTGAGACAAGCCGACAAATAGTACAAGTTAGTGGATTCTCCACTACGGCTAGCGACTTAGTGAGGTTAGCGACTTGCTTCAGAAAGTGTTACCGAGTTGTCGTGCAAATTGTTAGCGATTTAGTATTCTTAGCGACTTGGTGTTAGCGACTTGGACCTTAGCGAGTTGCTCTTTAGCGACTTGACTGTGTAGCGACTTGGTGCTTAGCGATTTGGTGATTTAGCGAGTTGCTACTTAGCGACTTGGTACTTAGCGACTTGGTTCAAGGGTTTTAGCGACTTGGTTGATTTTTACGTAGACGAGGTTTGACCAAAGTTGACTTTTTACGTCAAAACTTCAAACGGCCATAACTTTTGATCCGTAACTCCGTTTTCAGCGAAATACCTGTCAAAACGACCGGAACAGGCTGAATATTGTGAGGTTTCACCACAAAGTCGTGAAACGAATTTTTCGAGGCCCAAATCCCCTCCGAAAGGAAGTTATTGAGGTTTTAAGTTTTTAGACCTAAAAATTCACCGTAAAAACGTGCATCAACCAATCCAAATCTCAACCAATCAACATTTCAGCTTTTCCTACGAACAATCTAAAGTCCTATCACACAATCGTCTTTCATTGTATCGATCCATCAGTCATCTTAACACATCATGTCTTACTCTACTGACCCAGTGATCTCAGAAGTGCTTAAATTGTATGATGTTGTGGATAATAATGATAATGGATGCTACACTGAACGATTAAAGATGTTTGAATTAAACAATGAGGATGTGAGATCTTCATATTCTGAGTACAATGAGAATGCCATGCAAATGGAATGCAGCATTGAGCCATATCAGCTACTTCATCTGCACCTCATACAGCTGTTTTCCATAGCTGGGGATCGAACATGTAGTGCTCTTTTCCGCCAGGACTTACCTACATTGACAAGAAGCTTGCTGTTGAACTTAGAAAATTTAAAGCTGCAACTTACCAATGAAGAGGTTCAAAAGGATGGTTCCAGTGCAGCTCTTCAAGTAATCTACAAACAATTTCAGCTATTCATCAGTGGGGAATATTCAGCAGATTACGATCAACACTTGACTGGAATTTCCTTCAAAAAACATACTGGAATGGAAATTCAGGAATTCATTGAGACATTTATCCAACTCATGGATAATGTGAAAAAGTACATTGAAGAATCTGCACAAAAGAATGAAAACGTGAATGAGTGTCAGGTGCAGTTGAAAGATTGTTGTGATAAGTTGGGTAATGTATCTGTTGAAGAATCGGGTGTTGCTGAATGCAGAATGTCAGTGAAAACAAATAATGATGAGTCGGATAATGCAAAAATGGAATCTTCATGCTCAAATTCACAAGAGGGAGAGAGGTGCACCAGACACAACCTGTGCAAGTTAATGCAAAGGAACACTCCATGGAAGCTTCGGATGTACCCAAGATAGAGATGCACCAGTCACAGCCTGTGCATGTCAATGCTGAGGTAAGTTGCATGGAAGTTTCTGCTGTACCTAGTTGTGCATCTTCTACTCAAAATGATGATTATGAACTGCATGAGTACACTGCATTTGTGCCTGATGATTCCCTTACCACTGAGCTTAACATATATAAGGATCAAGTTGCTATTTATGAACAGCGTGCTAAGTTTGAGTTGACCACCCGTGAGCAGGAAATGGATGTCCAAATACGTACAATCATTAGAAAAAGTAATTTTAGAGAAGAAGTATTAAAACAAGAGTTAAACTCCTTACAAGAAAAGCTTTCTAAAACTGCTAAGCAAAAACAAGAACTTCAAGAAAATGTGAAAATGCTTAAGCAAGAATTCAATGCTAAGGAATCAAAACTTTTGAATGATTTTTCCAATATGAAAACTTTGAAAAACAAGCTTGAAAATAAGTTGTACGTACAAGGGAATACCATTCAGACTGCTCACTTGATCACTAAGCATAGAGTCTTAAGCGATAAGCATAGCATTCCCATTGTTGAGGAACCTAATCCCGAGGTTGTTAAAAAGGCTAGAGCTGCTCATAAGGTACTTTATGATGGTAATGAAATCCTTAAGCCTAGGCAGAAACCTAGTTGCGTTGAGTGCACTGAGGAAGATAAGAAATCAGATGAAGTCACTAGGGAGAAAATGAATAAGAAGTTAGAAGATCCTGAGTGTAAAAAGAATAACATAACGATCAAACCCCATAATTACACTAAAGAAAATTGGATCTCCTTGAACAAGTTTAAGCCTCAGACTCTATTAACCTCTGAACAAGTGTTCTGGAAAAAGGATATGGAAATGCAAAAAGCTGAAAATCTTGTTGAAAAGAATCCCCCTTGTAGGAAACTGCCTAAAGCAACTGTGTATCCTCCTAATACACCAATGCACTTAGTTCCTAGATCTATTGCCACTAAAAGCAAGACCTTAATCAGTCAATATGTTATCTTTCAACTATTTGTTGATTTTGAGAAAACTTGTAAGAAAAGGATCACACCCACTGGTATAACTGAAGGGGAAAGGGGTTTTGAGCAAACTAAAGAATGCTATTTAACTGAGGTCATGCCTTTCTTTAAACAACTAAAAGATCAATTTGAGAGTCTTAAAAAAGGGATGCATTCTGATATTAAAGAAATGGAAAAGGAATTTGATGCAATGATTGTTGAGGTTAGTGACTATGAGAGAGAATTAAAATATAGTGAGATTGAAAGGAAGAACTTGCATACACTGAATGAGAATCTGATTTCTGAATGTATTGCTCAAGATGTGTTTTTCACTGCTACAAATTCTTCTATTACTGCATCTCAATTTCATGAATTATCTGTTGCTTTGAAAGTTTCCCATGATCGTGTCATTGAGCTTGAAACAACAAATTCAAAATTGCATGAGAAAATAGAATAGGATGATCATGATAACTTGGTCAAACATTATTCTAAATTAGAAGTTGAACATCTTGCTTTGCAATTAAAACATCAACATCTCAAAGAAAATGTTAAAACCTCAAATATCAAGACATCCTCTGATGCTCTTGAGTTTGATGCAGTTTTTGAAATTAGCAAACGTGATGAACAAATTCGAGCTCATTATAACACGATCAAAAGATTGAAAGCCCAAATTTCACAACTGAAAGGTGAAAAGAAGGATGTGACTGGTTCCCATATGCCTCCACCTTTAGATTCTCAAAATTTCCAACTTCAAAACATAATTGATAACTTGCAAAAGGAAAATGATTGTTTTAAAGCTGAAATTTCAAAGATTAAAGATCAAAACAAAGAGTTATGTGATTCATTTAAAGTTAATCATGATAAACAAATTGAAAAGATAACTTCTTTACTTAACGATATTGAGAATCTGAAGCGTGAGGTGAAAGGAAAGTTGCCAATCCCCAATTGCAAATACTCTGTTCCTAAAGTTTCTGCTTGTGATAAGTATGCTATATATATGTTATATATTCCCCCGCCCATTAGGAATAATGAACTTGCACATAAAGCATATCTCTCATACCTTAAGGAAATTTGAAGGGTCTCCGTGAGATTGTTGAAGATGAAAGATTAGAAAAACCTTTTGATAGTACTATAGCCTATGCCTGCATGGATGCCAAACGATCTCAGGAACTCTTAGAGTATGTAATTGTCACAAGTCTGAAATCTAGCAATAGGCGAGATAGAATAGTTGTGCCTTGTTCTATGCCTAAAGCCAAGCATGTGAACCTTGATATGCCTTGTTCCATGTCAAAATTCAAGCAAGCAACCTTTGATGTGCCTCCTAGAATTTCAGATCCCAGCACTTCTAGACCAGGAATGCAGAAAGTAGTGAAGCCAAGTAATGTTCCCATCGTTACTTCTACAGATGTTAAGATTGACACTAAAGTTAGCGGGTCAAAACCTAGAAGCAATGCAAAGAAGGATAGGATTGCGCAAACTAAAAGTGTTCATGATAAGGAAGTGAAAGAACACCATAGGGACAAAAAGTTTGATTTGAACAAAAAGAATCGTGTTAGTTCTAGTATTAGCTCCAAGCTTACTGAAATTAATTCGAGCCCTTATGTTGTCTGCAAAACATGTAAAAAATGTTTATCTTCTGGTAATCATGATAAATGTGATGTGTTATTTCTGAGGTCTATGATTCATAACCCAGTTAAGAAAGTTTGGAGAGCGAAACAGATTAAGCAATCCTGGAAACCTACAGGGAATGTGTTTACAAATGTAGGATTTCAGTGGAAGCCCACAGGTCGAATATTAACGCATGGCAAACCTTACCCCTTAGCTAGATCCACTATGCCTAGAATAGTGCCTGTTAAGGTTTGGAATCTAACTGGTAGAATAATCCCATTATGCACAAAAGGTCATTTGACTAAGTCTGATGCTTCTACTAGTTCAGCTCCTAGGGATAATGCCATTGCATCTAGGGTTTCTGCTGATTCAAAGATTGTTTGTGCTAACCAAAAGGAACCCATCAGCACGTGGGGATCCAATGTTTCCAATTCTCTGTCTTCGTCTGTTGTCCAAAGCAGGTCGTACAAATCGTCCCTTGGTATTTGGATTCGGGCGGCTCTAAACATATGAATGGGCTCTTAACAATGACGTCTGTTCACTTTAGTTCAGGCCTCGTACTTCATCATTATGGTGTATGCAGATAACACTTCAGGCCCCGTTCTTCAAAGAAAAGAAAAGTGTACGCTCTTCTGTGCGCTTTATCTTCAGCTAAAGAGAAATTCTCTCGTGAATGGCCATACTCATCTACATTCTCCATCTTCGAGCTTCATGTTTTTCCATGCTCATTCAATCTTCAAGTGGATCTCCGTTCATTAGTATACATTCTTATTCACTTGATTAATCAAAAATGGCAAAGTTCATTTGCAATTTTTGAGGGGGAGAAGAGGGAATATACTTCATATTGATGGATGCTTGAGTTATGGTCGTACGACTCTCCAACGCCTAATGTCTTCACTCACTAAGGATAACTGGGATATACTATTTGGGATTCATTGTTTTTCAAGAGATATTTGATGAGTACTTCCAATCTCCAACGAATGTTGATCATCCAGTTTCTGAAGCTCATGCTCCGGTTCCTACTGACTCAACTGGTCCACCATATAAGAAGTACTTCTCGGAATTCTCAAGAAACCTTATCTCTAGTTACTTCACAAGGCGTGGATAATGACTATCACGATGTTGTAGTTGCACTATTGAATAATGATCCGCTCTTTGGTATTTCTTTGCCAAATCTTCACGGATTATTGTTCTTGAATAATGATCCGTTCTTTGGTATTCCTTTGCCAAATCTTCACGGATTATTGTTCCTCTCTTTGTGCACGCTGTAAATCAACCACATGAACATTAAGGAAAATGACTTCCTCATCCGCTCGAAGACATTATTGGTGAATCTTCCATATTAGTTTCTACATGTATACCTTAAGGAAGAATGCATTGATGTTGAGGAATCATTTGCTCCGGTTCATTCAGTGGGTCAATGTACATCCGACTGTATGTTTATTCACGTGTTGGACATTTGACACAAGTTGATCTCTTCGGAGTTAATCATTTATCACTTATTTGAGATTGAAGTTAAATTTCACAAAGGCGTGTTCTTATTTGATATCTTGCTCGGGTCTAAGAATGTTAAGTTAAAGACTTGGTTTATCTAGTTACCAGCAGTCGGGGTGGATGGTTAAAGACCGACGATGTGGATAATCTCAAGAGGTGTTAATGTCTCATACTTTGTTTGAGTAGTGAGTACTTAGAGATTTGCTTGAAGCATAGATTCTCGACACCGTTCTTCCATCATTAAGTGCAAGCTTAAGATACAAATGCGGGGAATTCGACTTCAGTTTCAAGTTTGATATATCGGGTTTTCTTCAACAGTGGTCACTTCAAATTGTCTACATATGGGTTGATAAAGATAGTCAGAGAGAGTTTTTGTAGCAGTTGATTCTCACAGGATTCATTTGGGCTATTTGAGTTCTTCTCACAAGATTTCAAGTTTATGGATATATTATGTTTTGCTGATTCTGAGGTATCAAAACCAGCAAGGGGGAAGGAGACATATATCTAAAAGCACAACGAATACACATGATGAACTTAACACTTCTACTTGATTGAAGTTATCCCGGAAAGACAATGGTCATAATCGTAGAGAAACTCAGTGTTTAACTCGTAGCCTTAGATGTATTATTCCAACTATTTGGGGGAAGGATATATTATTCCAACTATTTGGGGGAAGGATGTATTATTCCAACTATTTGGGGGAAATGGTCTCTGGAGCCTTTTGGTATGTGTTACTTCAGCGTTCAGTTGGAAGAAATGTGAGGAGAATATATGGTATGTGAGATGATATTGCTTATCGACATCTTCAATATGTTTAATGGTAAAGTGCTTCCGGTTATTGCTTCATGTACACATTGTTATGATAATTCCGATGAGATCGCAACCATCATGGGGGAGAGATATGTGTACATCAGGAACGCACAACATGTTCACTTGATCGAGCTTAATCAGTTATTCGGGAATTGACATCTGTAGAGAAGATCAGTTATTCAACCAGTTATTGTGATGTCGTTGTCTCTACTCTGGTTGGGTACTTGTGTACATTATGGGATGATTGGTTATATGGAAGAGAACTGGAATGCACTGGGTAAAATGAAGAAGTTGATATACTGTTCCCCTGAATAGACAACTGGTCAATCTCGAAGAGTATTGTGTACATCGGGGACGCACAACAGGTTCATGTGATCGGACTTAATCAGTTATTCCGGATTTGATAATCACTGAGACGATCAATGTTTCAACTTGTTACTTCGGTGTTCTCGTGTTCTTCGGGGTGCTGAGCTTCATTCAATAAGACCGCTTTGTATTCAACTCTACTTCTTAGGGAAATGGTCTTTATTCGATGTTTGTCGGTTTGGGGGGAAGATACCAAAGATTCAAATTCAGAAGGCTCATGTTCAGACGATTTTCTTAGAAGCCTCGAATGCTTTGGTGGCGAATGTTTAAGAGATGTTGATTCCTTTCTTCTACAACGTGCTGAACGATATCTTTATCTCGGTACTTATTTCATCATTCTCTTAAACTAATTTATCTCTTGTAAATATTTATTTGAAAAACAAAATACAAAATTATAAAACCTTCAAAAATCAAATAGAAAAATATAAAACTTTCAAAATCCATAAAAATTTGAAAAATTCGAAAAATCTTCAAAAAAATATTGTCATTTTGTAATGTTTCTATCGATTCGATAATATCTACGGTCTTGATGTTGTCATTCAAAGAATGACACGGGACTTTAGATGTTGTTCGAATTTTTATATAAAAAACAAAAAAAAATCAAAAAATATTTTTGGGAGAAAGAGAAACAATGGTTTATTGTCATTTCAGGCAGTAACCCGCTTTTCAAAGAAAGAACAGAGCCATACTTTATCATGTTTTCAAAATTCCATGCTCTGATTCTATAAACATTTATCTGCTGAAAACTAACTGCTTTGAAAAATAACTCGGACGCTATTTTTGATAATCATCTGGACTTATTTGTCATAATATCTATCTCTCAATCAACAACCTATGTCATTGATTGAGGGGGAGAATGATTTCAATTAAATTAAAAAGTTATTTGTCATTCAATTGTTTTCAAAAGATATTCATGCATGTTTAATCAATGGAGTTTAAAGTCTTTATATCCGATCCTTATCAGTTAAAACGCTTTCATAATCCATAGCCGCATGCTCACACAATACATTCATTTCTCAAGAAATCATGATAAGTGCATCAATGACTCTGATATTTTCACCCCATGCTTCTGCTACGCTGCTGCCAATATCATGAATCAACGAAAGCTTCCGCTACTCTGATGAGAAGATATCATGACCCAGAATGTGAGCATGTCGGTCCGAAAGTCACAACATCACATAATACCAACACCACAATGGATGTCTCAGAGATTTTTGTTAGCTGATGATCTCAAAAGCTGGCTCAAAACTATTATCACGTGGATCAGTAAAAGACCTCCACTTGGATTAACCAAACGTGCAATGAGAAGAAATCAATGACTACGAGCTTCGGAGCAATGTACTACATCAAGAATGCAAGAACAATTTTTAATATAATATCTGTCTGTATTCAATGTAATTTTTGTACATGATTGAGGTGACCTCCCTTAGGGGGAGATTGTTGGGAATTAGAAATTCTAAGTATTAAAGAGTCGGTCACCTCAAGCATATGTAATCGTTAGAAATCTCGTAGTCGTAGTTCATTTAAGCTAAGTAGTATTTAGTTATGTAACACCGTGGAGGACGGACGGGTCTTTACCCACTGTATGCCTGATCCATAGCCCGTTGTGTGGCGTTTTATTGTAAGACTATAAATACTCTCTACCTTCCAAGGTAGAGAGTTGGAGCTTATAATAAGATTTTTCTTTCTCTCACTAAAGTTCCCAAACCTCTAACTTTCTCTCTCTAAAACTCTTGTATTCGCCTACTAGTGCTCATGGTTTGATGTGTATATGAAATCCAATATCCAACATAAAATCTATATATAGACCTTGAATTTTCTACATTATGTGTATATTATTTTGGAGAGCAAACCCTAGTTCGTGTTTGGTCCGACTTGGATAGTACCTTAGGGTTCTAAACCCTCTTTTACACTCAGATAAGTTTGTTTATCCAATCTATCACCATGTTTAATCTTTGTTTGATTGTTTGCTTGTATTCTTGCTTATCTATCATGTGTAACTAAATTAATTAGGCTTAGATCCAATGAAACCTAGTTATTGATTATTTTTAGGTTGTCTCTTGTTCTAGTTGGTTGCCACGCTAGAATAAGGAAAGCTGGCTTCTTCTTTCATTGTTGCGAGCTTGAACGTCCTAAATAGTGATTAAAGCCTTGGAGTGCACCATTAGGATCCCGTTGTGTTTATTGTGTGAGTTGTAGCTTAATTATAATAGGATATTTGGGGGATATACTTCGGTACTTGGTGATCCCGGGTGTTCTAGAGGAGTCTTACAATTCATTGAATTGGGGAATTAGGCACCACCATATGACTAAAACATGGAATACAACGCATCAATTAGGCAAGGATATGATAATTCAACCGACCAATAAAAGATAGCTAGGGAGTAAGAAAATCTAAGTAAACACGCTTTTAATTATCATAAGAACACACTCCTACAATCCATAGCTTTTATCTTATTTAGTAGTAATTAATTTTAATTTAATTTGTTTAGTATTTTAATTGGTAGAATACCAAAACCCCCACTCCTTCAAACCCGAGATTTTACTTGCTTTCATAAAAAAATATAAAAAGACTAAAAAGAATCACTTTCACCCTTACCTTTCCGTCATACATCTCGACTAACATCTCTATTCCCCTAGAGAACGATCAACCCCCTGGGCTTACCCATACTACACTGCCTAGTGGGTTGTAAAACTTGCTCGAAAGGAAGTCTTTCAACCCCGGACCACGCATCAACTTTTTGGCGCCGCTGCCGCGGAATAGAATAGCTAGTTCGTCTTCTATCTCGATTAGGTTCACTCGCTTGATTCCTATCAAGTGAGCTTTTTTATTTTTTATTAGATTTCTCTTAGTCTATCTTTCTTCTTTGTGCTTTTGTTCGTAGATCCCATCACCCTCCATGATTCGCATCTTTTACCGTAAGAACTTTACACTTCCTACTCCGATTCTTGCGATGGAGAATGTGAATCCACCCAATTTCTCACCCGTTCATCACTTTGGTAGTCACCTAGAGCATAATGAAATAAATTGGCACCATAATAGTCCTTTTTATGATTCGGATTCTGATGAGGAATTTGATGATGGGGAGGCACTTGATGACGGGGAAGTCATTGATGAAGTTAGGGTTGAGATGGAGGAAGATCCCTCTCAAGGTTTTGACCCTAGGTGTAGAATTGAGAAAGATAGTCCCTTCAACATGCAATTCCCTTATAAAATAGGATTTAAAAGTTTTGATGCTTACTTGAATTCAGTCTTACCTTTAAACTTAATCTCACAAAATTTATACAATAAAATTAAGGTAAACGAGTTAGCTTATCAAGGAAACAATGTTGTCATGTGGTTACTCATTTGCACATGTTTGTTGGAAGTTTTGCTTATTTAGTAGAATTCATGGTCTTAGAGGACGTAGGGGAGTTCATTGATGGAAACCTCACTCAAGTGATATTTGGAAAACCCTTTAAGAGAATGACTCAGTTGAATGAACGGATGGTTGATGGTTTAATTACATTCTCTAATGAAGTTGAGGATTTTGTCTATCAAATGCCCCGCACACACCCTAGGTTTAAACACAAAGATATCGAGGCATGTAATCAAATGTCTCCTATTTCATTACTTAGTGAAAGAGACAAGCAAAATGGACATAGGCATTCTCATGAGAAAAATAAAAGATATTACAAAAAATGCCTAGAGTTAGGAAATGATTATAAGAAAGATGAAAGAACATTAAATTGGCTTAGATATGGGCACGCGAGCGTGCATGAGATCACGTAGTAGTATGGCTTCGAGTCTAGCTACAAAACTCGTAAATAAAGAAAAGTGCTTCTTGGAAGGCAGCCCATGTTTAATTGTTTGCATGTTTGTTTTTAATTTTTATTTGTGTCTTTTACATATCTTTTTAATTATTGCTTAATTCTCATGCTTTCATTATTTTGTGAAAATGCTTTATTTTGTTTTTAACTTCGTCTTAATTACATATAAAGGTATTTTACAAAAAGATAAGTATAGGGAAGATCACATGTGTTTTTAGAACTATTATGAACATGAGATTCACAATATCTGAAATTGTATATATGTGTGTTTGTTAAAGTCAAATGCTTGTATCGAGTCACAATGGATGTTTTGCAGTAATTTTTCCAGGTCTTTAGAGAAGTAGTTTTTCCATAATTTTTTCCAGAAAACGCATCTGACTCAGTCTGTCAGTACAAACTGACGGCGTCGGGATTAATACCCGACGACGTCAGGAAATGTAGAAACAGTTTCCAGATTTTCGTTTTCTGTCTAATTTGTAATTGTTGGAAATTTCCAGAATTCTTAATTTTCCCCAAATCTGAAAAACATCTATTTCAGAAACATTATATCTTACTTGCTTCTAGTGTAGTTTTGTTTTTATATAGCTTTTACCGCCGATTTTACGCGAGGTTTCGTCTCCATTTTCTTATAAATTTGCAGGTTATATTGGACAAGAAGATAAAGTGCAAGATGGAAGCAACACTTATTACTTACTCATTCTTCTTGGAGGAGGATTCAACCGCAACTCTACACATATCCAACCGAGCTAATCAGGGGAGTATTAGTTTCTCTCTTTTATTTTACCTTTCTCTATCATTACTTTGATCCTTTCAGGAAACACTGGGGACAATGTTAAGTTTAAGTGTAGGGAGGAAGAATAAAACGGGAACTTAGAAACTATTCACTCACTTGATTTATGCCTTGTCCTTAGTAAATTGTGTAATAAACTATGAGAAATATTTGTTAAGGTAATTTTAGCATCAAATTTAAAAATTTTTATGGCACTTACGAGTAAAACTTTAGTCTTAATAAAGCGTCTCATGGATAGAAGTTATATAACTAGCACAAAAACCGTATACCACTTGAATTCCACCCAAAAGTGTCAGCTTTGCCCCTAGATCTTTAGGGAATAAAAACATTCATCTTTAATGCTTAGTGAGTGTACCTCTTTGTCTCGCATAAATTCATAATGTTGTCTCGCAGTAAATCCATGCTCATCAACTGCCTCTTCTTCATAACCCGTAAATTGATGATGTTGTTGCTCAATAAATCCATGCGCATCAGCTGAAGTTGATGCATTTAGCCCAAGTTGATGCAGTTGTTTTGATACCGAAACAACAATTTTGTTTTCATTATGCATCAAACGTATTTTGTGGCTGATGTTGTCTTGTATATGTGAAACATACTTCCACAACGTTTCACTAATGTCGTCATCTTTCCCGGCCACAACATGTATTTCCGGCGAAATATCTTTGCATTTCGCATATTGTTTTCTCAAACGTTCTTTCTTTGCCTTTGCGTGCTCAAACAGCTTGATAACTTCGTCAATAACATCCTGGCGAGTGTATCCTCTTAATTGCATTATTTCTGAACATAAGTTTTTATTCCTTTGACGGAATGGAGGAGAGAAGAAGTCATAATGTTCGTGTTATAACGATTAATAGTGTTTGGGTTAAGTGTGAAAATTTTCGGTAAATGGGGTGTTGTATTTATAGAGGAGTTTAAATTTAATTACAAAAAGTAAAAAAAAAAAGGTTACCGTTAAACCCCAAAGGGTTGTTTTGAAACCTTTTGAAATTAAAATTATAGCCGTTAATGGCTTAAAATGATTTTTTTTCCACTAGTGTGTTTCAACTTGCGTTTTTGTATCAACGCACATCAAAACCCCACGACAACACAAGACGATGGAGTATGGTAACGCCTTGGCAACGCGAGCCACGTAGGCCATAACGTCGTTGCCAAGTTATTATACCGTTCGCTCTTAACAACATTGTTTATACATATGAAGTGTTGGGCATTTATCGTCTACAAACCTTGTAATCTTGTAATAGATAAGTTTAGATTAAATGGTAGGCGTTTGGACTTAGTAAGGCTAGTTAAGCTAATATGTTATATGTATAATTACGCTAGTCCATGTTGTATGATCTAATACAAGTCCAAACCAAGCCTAAAGCCCACCTAAGCCCATCACGGGCTTCTCTCTTGTATTTACGCAAAACAACTCTCATTTGAGAGGTGACGAGTGACATTTTAATGTGTGAAAAAGTGTGTGTTTCACCAACTTCTCCATCTTCTCTTATTCTATCTTTCTCTTTCTAGTTATTCTTTCTATCTCTAAAACCTCTATATTTTTGTTTGTGTGAATGATAACATCATGGATGGGTAACCTAACACATATTGTTAACATGGAAACTAGGGGTGAGCAAATAAACCAAAAACCGAACTAGAACCGACCAAACCCGAACCGCATTTTGGAATCGCAGTCCGGTTCTTGGTTCTTAGATATTTCAAATTTTGGTTCTCGGTTCCGAAACTGAAGAACCACCCGACTAAACACCCTAGTAAGCCTTCTATTCATTATAAGTTAAGCTAAGTTAAAAACATAGAATGGGGAAATATGAAGTATATAGATGTGATAAATTGATTTGGTTGAGGTTTTTTTTTTTTTTATCTTTCAGTTAATGCAACAAGCCTTAAATTTAAACCTAAGGTTGTCAAGATCGGGATCCTACCTAGGATCGTTTTCGGTTTTGCAAGATCGTAATCGTAGGATCGGATCGGGATCGTAAGATCCTATATTTTTGCACAGGGGTTGTAGTTTTATATTTCTATATAATATTTCATATGATAAACGGATCTAAATGGATGATAAAGGAAAAAGTTATATGTTCAAGTACGGTAGTAGTAGAATATTAGATATATTGCAATGCATATTTGCACAAAGTTACTACATACGTGCACGGTGCACCTGCTTCTTGTTTTAATATTTTTTTATTATAGGTTTTTCGTGATAACATTTATGCAAAAAGATAATGTGAATTTATTAGCACATGATTCTGTAACTTTTTTTGTTACAATATATAGATTAATGCAAAAAGATAAAAGGATTGTATCTGAAAATGAAACGAAATAATTTATAATAGAGGGCAACACATTTTTTTTTTCTTGATGACCAAATAAATTAAATTTAAATATTCTGATAATATTACTGAATTTTTTTTCTTGATAACCAAATAAATTAAATTATAATATTCATGCTTTTATATGTGACATAAAATAAAATATGAACAAAATTGGGTCAAGTATGTAGATAGTTTAGTTCAAAAACAAGCTTCTGACATTTTACAAGCACGAAATCGTTTTTCATAATAAACCCTAAAAGACACATCTAAACTATTTCTAAATAGTCCATAAAAACATAATGATTTTACACTAATTAATCTTGCAAGAGACAATTAATTAACAGTACCAAAATAATAAATTTTTTAAAAAATTCTTAGTCATTGAGCTTTAAGACATGAGCTTATAATTTATAAGTGAATATACCAAAAGCCAAAAAAAAATAAGAATAATAAAATAATAATAATAATAATTAAATAAATAATAATAATAATAATAAAATAACATAAAATAATAATAGGCGATCCTATACTGTAGGACTTTACTTTTATCAACCTTATCACAAACCCAACACTTATAAAAGTATAACCACGTGAAACCAAACACAAACATATGCGTAAATAAAGAAGGAAAGATTAAGATGAGATGGTGATTTGATGTTTATACAAACCGTGTATGTGGAGATAAAAGGTAAACACAATAAAGATGATGTTTATTGCAAAGGAAGAACACACACACACACACTTTCAAGCACACCCCTCAAATGAGACTTTGAGGGAAATTTATAGTACAAGTAGAAGATGCCCTAATGGGCTTGGCATGGGCTCGTTTGGATTGGATTGGACATGGATTGATATAAGGCTAGCTTAACATAACTTCTAACCAATTAGCTTAGCCCAATCCACGAGCCCGTTGACTATTCTAGCACGATATCTAACACACGTTACAAAGTTCCTAAAAGTGAATGACCATCACTTCTAATATAAACTATTAAGGCTAACAATCTCCCTCTAAGGAGTGGTCATTCAAAAGATGCTCCACTTGATAAGACCTTTACTTTCCTTGAGCTTGAACTTTACGTGTAGATATAGAATAGTCTTGATTCTTTGTTCCTTCATGCTTTGTGATCAGTTAATGTGGTTGTCTGCCGTTGTCAACTTCGTTGGTTAGGTGTCTCCACGTCTTTCTCCACCATGCTCACACTTCTATTTGACTTTAAGTTTCCAATGATGAAGTTCTCGAGTCTTTATACTTTGAAGATTCTTTGACATTGATGAAGAATCATCTTTAACTTTGAGAATCCTTTGATTTTGATGAGAACTTTCATGTGTTGTTGGTATGAGCATGTGGCGAGTCTGCACGATCAATCCGCTCCGGAGCTTCCATAAGAAGAAAACATAAAAACAGGTTAGTAATAAGCGGATTCCGGCACTTACAAGTTTGAATTTTGAGGGTGTTAACAGCATATAGTGAAAACACATCTCTAATTCTCACAAAGGCCGTTCCTGAACTGGAGTCCCACAAGTGAGATAACATGATATACCGAAGTACACCTACAGTTCTATTGAGTCGCTGAGGTACACCGAAGCATCACCTCACGACTGTAGACCGTTTGAGACACACTAAGCGTAATCCACGGAGAGTTACCGAAGTGACCTGCTATCAGGGCTGCTTGATGTTGACCATGGCAGGAGTTTCCATTCAATCACTGAAGATCACATATGTGAAACTTCTCATAAATGTTCTGGCAGATTGCTAAGATCTGCGTAGGACTCTAGAATATATCACTTGTGTCCTTATTGATGAACAACAAGCGATGTCATGTCATGTGTTCCTATGAGATCTTTTGATGAATCTCGTGGCTCTAGACTCAATAGTGCATTTTGGTTTTCCTGAGCGGACACTAGGGAGAGGTCTCCTTCTTCAATATCAACAATCTCTAAGAGAAAGTCGATAGATTATGTAGGGTTCCCAGTGAGAATGAAACAAATCCCTTTTGAGAGGAATTGAGTGGCTAGAAGGTTTAGTGCAGTGCGTCACTGGGTCCATGACGTCTTGGTCTTCAATACCAGTGTCATCTTAGTGACAACCAGTAGCAGATGAGTTGAACCCGGTTTCTGCCCTAAGGTTGAATATGGAGGGCTATTTCTTTTCACCCTTTCTTTTACTTTTCTTTTTAATTCTTCAACCCCTTCTTTCTCCTTTCTCACATTACTCCTTTTTTCAATCATACCTAAGGACTTCTAATAATAACTATTTGTGATGTCCTTGGGTAGATCCCTCTGGCTCTGGTGGATCATAGGACGAATTTCCTATCCTTAGTCACCTTATAACTCCATGACTGTCCCATGTTGCCATAAAACCATTTTTCTTGAAAATCTCTCAAAGTGTTTATGATAGAAAACATGTTTGGAACACTCTGAGAGTTTTATATTTTCAGAAACACTCCCCCTCCACATGTGCTTATAAGTTTTGACAGAAATCTGCACATAGAGGGTAGAGTTCGCACTTTTTGAATTGATTGGCTCATGATAGACAATTCCCCACGAGACACGGTTACGTTGACTAGTTAAAGAGTTCCATTGTCAGTTTTTAGGTGACAACTAGCTCTAGTAACTAACTTGAAGTTGTAAACACTCCTTGAAAAGGAGGTTAGACCCATGAAAGTGCATGTCTATCACAAGTTTCTCGAAATGGTACAATTACCGACATTTATTCCTCGTCAATTCAATGGTTCCGACTGAGTCGAGCTCATTTGAGATTCAAACACCGATCATTAAACCTTTTTGATCACCTTTTAATCACGTTTCTCCCCCTCAAAAATAGCATATGCATGATGTTTTTGAAACAAAATGATTAAAAGATATGTTTTTCGAAAAGCATTTGGAGAGAAACTGGTTTAGCATGAATTTTGGAACAATCTTGTTTTATACTCCCCCTTAAAGAAAGGACATTTTTCGTACAGAAAATTTAGAATCAATTAAGGGTTTAGAGGGAGTTATCTTGGTACCAAATGTGAGAGATTTTGAAAAATCTTTTTGAAAAATTTAGAATCAATGGTACGCAAGATGAAGATTTTAAAAAATCTTTTGAAGATATTGAAGAAGAATTATCTTCATTTGTTTTAGGATAAGTGCTCGATATTTATGAAAATCGATTTTGCGTAGCACTTTCCTTTCTTTAAAGATCGGATAAGTGCTAAGAAAATATTTAAAACCTTTGATTTGGTTAAGCACTTTCCTTTCTTTGAAGCGCGGGTCCTGAACTGATGTGTCCAAAAGCCATTATTTTCAAGTCCGGGTTTCGTACTGAAGAATACGAAAGCCATTATTTGATGAAATTTTGAGAAACGACATGTTTTAGAAAACATTTAAAGAACTCTCGCTCAAGCATCTGTACATGTCCGTATCATTGTTGAATGACATTTCTAGAAACGTACAGAATATCGATTATACGAGAGACATGTCGTGAGAAGAATATTTTTGGATTTTTGAAATTTTCTATTGTTTTTGAATTTTTTGAAAGTTTTATATTTTTATATTTTGGTTTTGTTGGTTTTATAAAAGAAATGGAAAATCAAAGATAGAAGATAGAGAAAATGAAGAAGAAGATTTTACAGAATTAGAACCCTCTGATGAGCTGGGTTCTGAGATATTTGAATCACCTGCAACCAAAGAAGAAGAGATTTCACAAATAACAGTGTTAGAAGTACAAGATTCCTCACGGTGAGGGTGATCACTATCAACGATTGTAATGGTTTCTACTTTCTTATCCTGATGATTTTCACTATTATCTGTGTTGGAGCAAGTATCAAAAATATTTCCTGTGGGAATCCATCTAAGACCTATTTTGTTGAAAACTTTTCCCGTGGGTATCCACCTAAGGTAAGATCTAGGAGTTGTTTTCTTATCATATTCAGCGGAAGACTCTTTTTTTGAAAAACTGCGTCCTGAAGAGATCCACCTATTAGGTTTCCTTTTGATGTTCATCTTGTCAACGGGTTTGTTTCTATTTGGTGTCTTAGTGGATTGTGCCTTGGCACGAGAATTATCTTTCTTGAGATATTGTGAGACACATGCATCATGATTAGCTGAAAAGACACATTTTTTACATGTAGTACAGACAAATTCAATATTCTTGTTTAAAACAACAACTTTAACTTTGTCACTACAGTCTTTTGGAAATTGATTCTTGTTCGAAAAAGACTTGGAATTCCTAGTGTTGTTTTCTAAGGGCATAGCATTTTCTTTAGCGCAACTACTCTTAGATGCAAGCCAATCCCTAGTCTTTTGTAGAGTGTTCCTAGGTAATGGTTTACTACTACTAGCAGTGCCTTGAAATCTTGTAGAATTCATCACCCTAGATGTTGCACCTAGAATTCCATCTTTTCGAGTCTGTGCCTTTTTCCTAGCTTCTTCTAGATAGTGATTGTTGACCATGTTGTTAGAACCAACAGATTCTTTAACTGGATTTTTGGTCACATTCCGTGTACTAGTCTTACAGATGCCAGGTGTAAACACTTTTTCTTTATCAAAAACAGGTTTTTCAAAACCTTTGATAATTCACTTTTTGATAGGCAAAGACTGTGGAGTGACTGTTTTTGACAAATCATTTTTCTCATTGACTTTTGGAGGAAACTGAGAAATAGACATTTTTGGTTTGAAAACCGGTTTGTGAACATTTGTTTTCTCCTCAGTCAAAGGTGTTGCAAACTTAGTATCCACAGCCTTTCCTTTTTGACATCCCAGCTGAGCTCTCAAAAGATCATTTTGCTCTTTCATGTCCTTGTAGGCACGCTCATACGACAGTTTGTCATACTTGCATTCCTCAGATTTTCGATCAAGTTGTTTAAAATAGGACACATTTTCTTTTTCAAGTTTTTCAAGAGCGTTTTCATATTTTGAAACAATTGCGGAGGTCTCAGACTGGAGTCTTTCATGATCTTCAACAGAATATGTTTGTAAAATAATGGACATGATATCGATAGTCATGACATCTTCGAAGAGAGAATCATTTAGTTTTACCAAAACTTTGATGTGTTCAACACTTTCATTAGCTTGCTTTACCAGGGATTTATGGTCCTTGACAAAGTCAACTGTTTCTTTTAAAAATGCTTGTTCAAAATGAATTACCCTTGCACTGATGGCATTCAGCTGAGGGGCAATTTGGGTTACAAAAAACTCTTTTGTTTCGTCATCATGACGAGTAAACCAGATGTTAGTTGTAATATTGGTTTTAGATTTGACAGTCTCTTGAAGTATCCCAATTCTAGTTTTCACATTTTCTAAAATACTTCGCGCATCACTTGTGTTAAAAGGATTGTTTGAAGACATTTGTTCAATGTTCGAAAGAGATGTGGAAACAACAACTGGTTTTGAAACTGATTTTGAAACTGGTGTTGACACTTTGTTTGAAACACTTGGTGTGATGGAAAACTTGGATTTTTCTTTTTGAGAGACAAAAGTAATTCCATTAATTTTGTTCCATTTGTTATAATCAATTGGTTTTAGATCTGGATTCTTTTGTTTCATTTTAGATCTACTCTCCTCAGATAGTTCTAACGTTTCAAGAGAATCATGAACAATTATGGGTTCATGCAAAGGTTTTCCATTATTCAACACATTCCGTTCTTTCTGAGCTTTCTTGAGGAAACAAGGAGGTGTGTTACCAAGAGCCATTTTTTGAGTTGTATGAAAATACGGATTTACTTGATTAATCAGCATATTCGTTGATTTGGCTGAATGACCCGTTGTAACAAGCAAGTTTTCCAACTTTTTGATCATCTCATTTTTATCAAGAATTTCATCAAGAAGAGAATCTTCGCGTTTTGAAAAATCAGCAATCAACTGCTTCTTCTCTTTTTCAAGATCAGAATAAGTTGCTTGTTGTTTAGAAAGTTGGTTTTTAAGATCAGAAATTTTCTTGTTTAAAGATTTTATTTTCAAGTTCAAATTAACATAAAGTGTGTCATACTTGAGTTGCAATTGTTGTTCTCTTAAAACAGAATCTCGATAACCAATTTCTAATTCTGAAACTTTGTTTGTATGAAATTCAAAAGCTCTTGCGTTCTCCTTGTAACTCTCAAGCTCAGCGGTCAATTTCTGATTCGCGGCCTTAACTTCGCGATTGACCTTACTAACTTTCTCAATTTCAATGCCATAGTTATTGATTAATGATTCAAAATAAGCACGGGTTTCCTCATCAATCTTAGTATTTTGTGCCACACAGCCTCCATTAGGATCCACATCTGGAGTTTTAGAGTTAGTATTGCTACAACTCGGATTGTCCAGGTATGTATCATAAGTAGGTGTTGGCGTCACAGAATGCTGTTCATCATGAGTAAACTGATTAGCAACATTACTATAATTTGGTACCTCATTGAGTGGATCTGTGTCGTAGACAGGAGTTGAGTCAAAAGTACCGCTTGATGTTGTGTCCTGCTGATTGATTGTATGACTGGAGGTTGCAAAATCGTTTGCTTTATCCGCCCGTTCTGGATACCTGAATTCGTATTCCTCAGCAGTCAACTCTATTCCCGACTCTTCTTTCTCTGCTAGCATCAACATGTACTTGAGCTTTTCAGACGAAATCCTTGGTTTGACATTGCATGCTGAATATCCTGAATCATGTCTTTGAGGTTCGGAAGTAGCATTATGAACAGAAGTCATATAACAGTTATTCCCATTTTGATATCCCATATTCTGATTCACAATCTGACCCCCTTGATGTCCAACAAACTGCCCTGCATATTGCATCTGATTCCCCATTTGTATACCCGTAGCAAATCCATTCTGATTCCCAATAACATCAACCATTTGTCCTCTTTGACCCATATGAATACTCGGTTGAGCAAATTGCGGATTATACGATGAAATCCATTGGTTGTTGTTATTAGGTGTAGTGGGACTAATGTTTAGTTCATTGAAGAATGAATCAAAGAAAGCATTTTTGAGACGATCTTCCATAGTTGCCATTGTTGAAGGTATGTATGATAAAGTTGATGTAGGATCGATTCAACGATAAAGGAGGTGTGTTTAAAGAAGGTTAAGCTCGGTTTGAAGTTTTTCTGAAAGTCGTACTCGTAACCTTGGTTCTTAGGCGTAAAAAAAATTCTCCCAAAATTTGAAATTCACTATAAAAATCAATTCTAAGGACGTATGAAAAATTTGAGTTATGACAATTTTGACGCCAAATTTGACCTAAAAAATTTTGAATTTGGGTCAAAAAAATTGAATTTTTGACCAACATTTTCACAGTTAAACCAAAATTTGAATCTCGCGTAAAAATTGAACGTTTAGTCTCCTCTAAAAATTAAATTTTACTCAAATTTTCCCGCCAAAACTTTTTTTTTTCTTTTTTTTTAAACCTTTATGCGTAGAAAGAGCTTAGGCGTAGACACACGAAGTTACGAGTAGGATATGGTGCTTAGGCGTAGGATTCCTTAGGCGTAGGAAATGCTTATGCGTAAGTTTAAAGTTAGGCGTAGAAAAACTTATGCGTAAGATTTAGCTTATGCGTAAGACAAGGCTTAGGCGTAAGAAAAATGCTTAAGCGTAAAGTGTTCTACGCGTAAGTCTAAGCTTATGCGTAAGATTGGGGTTTTGCCCAAAAAATCCTTTACACTATCACAGTGTAAGGGATATCCAAAGTCGAAGTGTTCCACAAACTTATCCAAGTGAGGGAAGCACTAAGTAACCGTTGAAGCTCGAAGAATCTGCACCAAAAGCTTATGCGTAGAAACTTATGCGTAGAAATAGGGTGTTGACTTTCTTACGTGTAGAACTAGGGTTTTGACCTACGCGTAAAAAATTTCCAGTGATTCAAACGATTTCTTTTGCACAAACAGCCTTAAAAACACTCGAATAACACAAAAGTGTTGACCGTTTTCACCCAAAGTGCTTAGAAAGCTTATGCGTAGAAATGACCTTCCCAATTCGTACGAGTTTAAAACTGAAGAAAAACACGTAAAGCTTCGAACTTTTTGCAAAAAACTGAAACTTTAGCACCAAATAAACCTTAAACCACAAGAATCTTGAATTTTTAAGTGCAAAAATTAAAGTTTTATGCGTGTCAAAGATGAATAACGTGAGCCTAGACGCGTACAGTACCAAACCTCAAAACAAACACAAACACTCCTAAACCATTGTTAGGCGATTGATACCAATTGTAGGACCTTACTTTTATCAACCTTATCACAAACCCAACACTTATACAAGTATAACCACGTGAAACCAAACACAAACATATGCGTAAATAAAGAAGGAAAGATTAAGATGAGATGGTGACTTGATGTTTATACAAACCGTGTATGTGGAGATAAAAGGTAAACACAATAAAGATGATGTTTATTGCAAAGGAAGAACACACACACACACACTTTCAAGCACACCCCTCAAATGAGACTTTGAGGGGAATTTATCGTACAAGTAGAAGATGCCCTAATGGGCTTGGCATGGGCTCGTTTGGATTGGATTGGACATGGATTGATATAAGGCTAGCTTAACATAACTTATAACCAATTAGCTTAGCCCAATCCACGAGCCCGTTGACTATTCTAGCACGATATCAAACACACGTTACAAAGTTCCTAAAAGTGAATGACCATCACTTCTAATATAAACTATTAAGGCTAACATATACGATCCGATCCGATCCTACGATCTTACGCGCGATCCTACGATCCTGCTGCGATCCTACCTGAATTACGATCTTGTTAAGATCCTGATCGTTTTTTGTGTATAGGAACGTCGGATCGTACGATCCTACGAGCAGGATCGCGATTTTGACAACCTAACCATTCCACACTCATGACATATATGTTCTGAGTTCAGCATCTCTTATGCATGAACACAGCTGTAAAGTTACTTATGAACTTGGTAGTTTATGTTGTATTATTGTCAGTTGTGTATGAGCATATTATAAGGTATGAGGGAGTGGTACCCTAATACCTTGGGAGTGCCACATCACCTCTATCCAATAAAAACCTTCCAACTCAAAACTACCAAATTTTACCCTAACACTACCCTAAGTCGAGGGAGTGGTACCCTAGTACCCGAATTTCATTTTTTTTTTTTAATACATAAAATCACATACAATATTTAAAATAAAAACATACCATTTCATTAAAAATTAAAACATTACATAATACTTAAAAAAACTACAACTTAAAAATTAAAACTACAACTTAAAAAAAAAAAAAAAAAAAACATTACGGTATACTTTTTAATATTTATAGGAGATGATACAGGTTTTATAACTATCTCTAACTTATACCCAATATATAAAGAAAATACAATGGCTTTTTCTTTTTCACTCAAAACCAATCTTTCTTTCCCCTCACCCACCACTCCTACCGTCGTCCTCATCATTCCTTCTCAGACAAAAATGGTTTACATAAAAATGGTTTGTATCTTTACATAAAAATGGTTTGTTTCTTAAAGATACTCATTTTATTGTTTGACTTTCATGTCTGAGTCAAACAAAAACTCCCCAAACGTTCAAAAACTTGAAATGCTTCCCCTCCCACTCTCGGGCTTACTCCCGAGCTCCGAACTCGATTTCTCTACTCGATCCAACTACCCGACGTAGTCGGGGCGGTGTACCCGCTCGGGTACTTGCTACTCGATGCCATACCCGCTCTCCACTCCCTCCTCCCTAACAATGTGTTAAATATGATGGTAAACCGCATTTACATAAAGCGCATTAGATATGTGTTAAATATGGTGGTAAACCGCATTTACATAAAGCGCATTAGATTTATGAAGTTAATATCGATATTTTGGGTTAACTGAATAATAACAGTAAAGAATTGACATTAGTAAAAAATTGGATATTGACAAGCTTGAAATTGTATCATACCATTACTCAAGTATGCATTCCACTTACATTTTTAATATGAAAAATTCCATACGTTTATTAATTGAATACATCAAAATTATAGTGTTTCAAATAATTGATTTAAAAATTAAAAGACAATGATTTATTTTTGTATTTACGAGTACATTTGGATTGCTTTCAACTGGTTGGTTTGACATGTTCCATTTTCAGTTAATCTTTTAGGGTGTGTTTGGTACAGAGAAATAAAGCCAGAGAAAAGGAAATGAACTAATTTCTCTTGTTTGGTAGGTTGAGAAATTAACTGGTCAGAGAATTTCGAATTATCAAGGAGTTCACCTCTTTGTATTTTGTTAACTTTGTTTTCTACCCCTCTTGTAGGGGAAATGGAAAGAATTGTAGAAATGGATTATTATTATTATTTTTTTTGCAAAGATGTTTTTTTTTTTTTTTTTTTTTTTTTTTTTTTCAACTATAATTTTGTTAAATAATGTGTTTTGGTTTAAATACATTATTAAAAAATATATATTTTTTTTTTTAAAAATAAGTTTTTTTAAATAAATATATTTTCAAAAAAAAAATTAAAAAAAAAAAAACAAGTTTTTTTTTTTTTTTTTTAATACATTTTTAAAAAATAATTTAAAAAAAAAAGTTAAAAAATAAAAAATAAATTAAAATTTTTTTTTAAAAATAAGTTTTTTTTTTAAATAAATACATTTTAAAAAATATTTAAAAATACATTTTTTATAAAGAAAGTACATAAATTTTTAAAAAATAAATTAAAAAAAAAAGATACATTTTTTAAATAGTTTAAATATTTTTTTTCTCATTTCTCGGGTCAAGTCTTTGTTGTTACCAAACATTAGAATTGAACAAAATTATCTACTGATTTCTATTCTCTGAGATTCTATTCTCTGCTTCATTTCATTTATTTGAAATTCTCTCTACTAAACGTGCCCTTAGATGATTTTAATTGAGTGCAAACATAAAAGAAAATGTTGAGCTTTTGGATACTTTTAAAAAAAATTTAGTTCCAATAGGGTAGAACCGAAACATGTTATGCGATCCGGTTCTCGGTTCATAAATTATGAGAATTTCAGTTCTTGGTTCTTGCGGTTCTAGGTCGGTTCCGTACAATTCCGGAATCGCGCTCTACCCCTAATGGAAACTTTTTTCACGTTTTGTCAAACGTAACGGTATATTTTAAAAGAAATTGTTTTTAACAAATAGACATTATTTTAGAAACACTTCCCTCTCTCGAGTCACATAAGATATTTAATAGAAAGGCTATAGATAGAAGGCAAACTTATTTACTTCCTTCGACACACGAAACCAGAAAACTATGTAGAAGCATGCCCCCCCCCCCCCCCCCCCCCCCCCCTCCCTTCCAGCCCCTACAAATATTTCATCGAAACAATTTTAAACGTGTGGCATCCTTCAATACTCAATTATTGGTGCCGAATACACTAACTCATTAAATGTCTCAAATAACCATATAGTTTAATAGTGGTACAACATTGATGATATTAACTTATAACGTATTAAATATCCGATTTATTGTATTTGTTATTGCTGTCTAGTGAGTAATAATATTTGAGTTATTACATTTTTTATTATTCACGAAACATTATTGATAATCAAGTGATTATACATGTAGGACATGTTTTTTCAAGGAAAATGATATTTTACTTTTACTATATAACAGCATGGTATACGCGAATTGCGACGATGAATACCTTGTAACTATATTTTCTGAAAGTATGATGTTATGCAGCCATACTTTTATTAAACGATTAATTTACAAATAACAGTGACTTTAGCTAAAACAATGAAAATAGTTTCATCTTTTGTTAACCGAAGCTACCACAAACAAATTCTTGATTCTTTCCTTCAGCACGATCATCCTTCGTCAATTTTGGAACCGACCGACCCAATTCGACCCACATGCTGCAATGGCGGCGACTCGATCGGCACAGCGGCGACCGAACTGGTCAACCGACCACTGCGAGCAGCCTAATGCCTTTACTTTTAAATGCTTTGGTAACTTGATTAGATTGTACAATGTGGTTAATGGTTTTATATTTTGGTGAATAAGTGAATTAAATAGTGTATTAATTGTTGGTGAGAGTTATTTTACATACAAAATTTTCTCACATATCAAGGGATTCATCCCCACCTCCATCTAAAAAGAGATAAATGCTTGAGATTACAAATATTTTATTATTTCACATATGTTTTATAATTCAAATATCTCTTAAACCATTAATCGTTAAGCGAAAATAATTACACTATCGCGACGAGCATTTAAACCATTATAGATGGGCATATTGATATATATACTTTCGAAAAAAGAAAAAAATAGTCGTTTTTTTCCATGTTTTCCATCTTTTTTTTGTTTTGTTTTTCTTTTTTTTGTTTTTTTTTTAAATATGAGATTTGGATGAAAAAATCACATGTGATTAAACACTAATTTTAATGTCATATGTTATATTAGTGTTAAATCACATACGATATATAATATCACATGTGATATTAGTGTTAAATCACATATTATATGTAATATCACATGTGATATTAGTGTTAAGTCACATATGATATATATCATATGTGATTTAACACTAATATCACATGTGATATTCAAATTAATGTTTAATCACATGTGATTTTTTTCATGCAAATTTCAGTAACGAAAAAAAATGAAAAAAATGTAAAAAAAAGTGAAAAACACGGAAAAAAACATTCGTCGAAAGTATATCAAAGTGCCTATCTATAGAAAGATAATTAAATGATTGTCGTAATGGTATATTTTTTTTCCGCTTAACGGTTAACGGTTTGAAAATATTAATATTTGAACAAAAACAAGAAAATGAAAGTGGTTTTTTTAAATTGTTGGAATTAATCTCATCCATTAGATCAAATAAAAATGGAGAGAAGATGGAGGGTGAAGATTGATCCATTCGTGTGTAAATAATGTTTTGTCATAAAATGATCTTAAATCTTAATTGTATGTGTTGAATTGTGTTTTTTTAGTTTTATTTGTGCTTCAAATACTTTGTATATTATGTTTTTGTTGGGTTCAGTAAATACCCAAACCCCTTAATCTTGGATTTGAATAGAAAATATCCCAAGTGTTTAATCCGTTAAACACAATCAGGTCACTGAGCGCATAGTCTCTCAGTGAGCCATCTTCAGGATACTTAGTACGAGGCAAAGTATCAGCCTCTCCACTCTGCAAGGCGGATCTTAAAGGGTGAAGACTAAGTCAAGAAGAAGATGGTGGATTCAGTGAGTGATGACAATAACTCACTGAATCCCTACGACTCCTCTCCAATTGTTAAACACTGAAGACAAATGAAGGAAGAGACTGAAGGCCTTAAAGACTGAAGAATGAGCTGGATAAAGCGGGAAAGTTTTACCCAGATAAAACTAAGTCCCTCAAGTCTTTATCCAGTCTACGCATGGTCACAATCTTCCAAAATCATATCTTTCCATTTATAGTAAGCGGCGATTCTCTGTCAAAGGAAATAGTCTCGCCGCCTACTATAAATAGAAAGACAAACAGTAACTAAATCCTTCATGATTCATGTTTGCTGAGTTATATGTTTTTGTCTTCTAGGTTAAAGTTAAATATCATACTTGTATAAATAGCATAAGAAGAAGAGTGAAAAGTTTTAAGCTTGTGAATTGTAAAAACACACATACACACAAGCCAACTTTTCACTCCTCCAAATACAACTTTATCCTTGAGATAGCTCAGTGGGTTCTAAGAGTTGTGCTTAGACTTAGCCTAAGCTTAGAGAGGAGTCACTCAAACTTTGTCATTTCAATCCCAAGTACTATTCCGCAAGTACTTGGGTAACGTATTCTTTTGATTTATTTCTAATAAGAATATGATGTTGAAAATTACCTCGTGTGTTTTACTTATGTTAATTTCAGTCATTATTCACTGTTAATATTGTTTTACGTACTTAATTGATTTTAAACAATAGTGAATAGGGAACAACAAGTGGTATCAGAGCAAGGCTAATAATAAAACTCATTTTTAGGCCGCTCTAAAAGTTTTTAAATTAGGATCCTATATGGCTGAAATTGATGTACCCCAACTAGTCGATAAAAAGGGTGGAGCTTTCTCAGCTGTTGCCCTTAGACTTGAAGTTGGAAAATTCAACAAATGGAAAAAGCGTATGCTTTGCTATTTGATTGGGATGAAACCTTATTATATCAAGTGTATAAATGAAGGTCCATTTGTCTCAAAGACTGCTGAAGGTTTGCCCAAACCTGAAGCTCAGTGGACCCAGGATGAAAGGAGAGTGGTCAACCAGGACCAAAGACTCAAAAGTATCATCATATCATGTCTCCCTGATGATATAATGGAGTCAGTTATAAGCTGTAATACAGCTAAACAAACCTGGGATGACCTAGTCCATAGCCATGAGGGTCCATCAGATACCAAGGAAAACAGGATAATGGACCTGAAACTTGAGTATAATACCTTCAGGGCTAGGGACTCAGAAACACTCTCTCAAACTTACACCCGTTACAAAACCCTTTTAAATGAACTGGCTAATGATGGAGTTAAGTTGTCCAAACATGAGATTAATGTTGGTTTTGTCAACTGTCTTCCTGAGAAGTGGTTAAACTTCTCTCAGGGACTTAGAAATGCAAATCATATCCAAAACCTTGATCTTCCTGAAATTTATGGGAAATTTGTCTATGAGGAAAACCTCATCAACAGACGATACCCTGACTTAAAGAAGTCTCAGGATGTCAAGAAGTCCCTGACCACCTCCTCACCTATGTCAACTGCTTTCTTTTCTAACAATGTGGTTCAAGATTTTCAAGAAAACTCTGATGATGAGCCTGATGAAAGATCATGTGAGGAGTACTTAAATGACCTGAACGTTGAATTTCAGGAAAGAGCACTCCTTGCAAACTCTCGAAGGTTTATTAAAAGAAACAAAGGTTTTTCAACGGCTAAAGCAAATGAGGACACTAAATGCTTTAAGTGTCACAAAAGAGGTCATTTTGTAAAGGACTGTTTTTCAAAAACAATTTCTGAACCCTCTTACAGACCATCAAGCTCAAATCATTCCTTAGGCTTTACCAAATTTCAACCTAAAATCTATCAGTCTCATCAAAACTTTCAAAATAAATCTGACCAGAACAAAACAATAGATTTTGAAGCGAAGTACAGAAAAATCAAAGCTAAGCTTGCATTGTTTGAGGCCAGTCGCTCAGAAACAAAAAGTGTTCAATCTGTGCAGGGTAAAAAGAAAGGTCTTGTTGCTGAAACTTTCGACTGGGATGAAGAGCCAGTCTCATCAGATGACGAAATGGTGCATGTCAGCGCACTGATGGCCCTCTCAGAGGAAGACAAGCTAGCTGTTGGAAAGAATCATGCCAGAAATGGAGAATTGGTTAACATCACAATGAAGAAGGTAAATATTTTACTTTCTATGGATGATGACTCTGATTGGCAGTCTTATATAAACTATATCAATGTTGACCTTAAGTTTGTAGAAGAGCATCGATTAAATCTTTTTTCTAAGTACAACAAGTTAGGTTTTGAATTGAATAAGTGTAGAGATGAATTACTTCTGTTTAAACAAGCTAAGCTTGAGGCTGTCACTTTACAAATTCAAAACACTGAACTAGTCAAAAGAAATCAGGCTCTTCAAGATGAACTAAAAAGGGAAAAAGATATCATTGAAGGTTGGACTGCTAAGAATCCAAAGGTCTTTGATGCTGTGGGTGCCCCCAGTAGCAAAAAGAGAGGCATAGGTGAACACCATCTCACTGACTCTCGCAACAAAGACCAGAGTCCCAAACCATTTGTGTCTGGTGGCATGATTACCAGTATGTTGACTATTCCCAAGCCCAGTGACTGGATTGAAAGACTTAATCCTGAGAGTAAGCTTCCCAACTTTGACTCTGGAAAAATTCTAGAGCCTGAAAGTCAAGCTCTAAAGAGCATACTTGGACTCCCTGATATGTCTAGTAGTACTGAACACATCTCTGAGTCTGAAGATGAATCTCAAGCACCCCTTCCACCTTTGGAACCTCTTCAGGGTGCTGATCCTAGCTCTGAGCTTACTCCATTACATTACAATCCACACTCTCCTAAAGAAAGGTCTGGACTTGGTAGAACCATTTTGAAAAGACAATCAAAACCAACTCAACTAGAATCCACCCCCACTGAAAATTCCACATCCTCTGTCCCCACTGAAGCTGATCAGATTCAGCAACTGACTGAACTTGTGAGGAAGCTAACTGACAAAATGGAATCTATTGAAAAGGTCCCTGAACCTATCAAGGAGACAAAGTCAGCTTCCTCTAGTTCTTCAAAGTCAAAAGCCACCACCAAAAACAAGCAGAAGTGTGATCTATGCCACTATACCAGTCATACCACTGACAATTGTTATAGAATCCTTTTTTGCATGATCTGTAAAAAGGATGATCACAGGACTGCTGACCACTTGCAATATGTGAGTTCTCTCAGTCAAGAAAACTACACAAAAGTTGGTCATCGGTATGCTTCTTCATCCAAAGCTCAAAAACTGAGAGCAAAGCCTTTTCCTCCTTGCCCACACTGTGGCTTTAATGATCATCGTCCTGATGATTGTCTTATGAACATATGATGTGATATTTGCGGCAACACAGCTCATAAGACATCTCAGCATGACAACGTCATCCATGCAAGGAGAAGTTCAAAACAACCAAAATCCACTGAGTCATCCTCAGTCTCTAAATGCAAAACCTGTGGTAGCTCATTGCACTCCACCACTGACCATGAATCAATTGCTCAATTCAAAGAGACCATGAGACCCAAGCCCACTAGTAAGTGGGTCACGAAGAGAAACTAATGCTGTTTACTACTTGTGCAGAGGCATGCCAGGGAGCCTATCTGGCATTTGGAGAGTGGATGCTCAAGAAGCATGACTGGTGTAAAGGAATATCTGCACAAGTTTGTAAAAGAACCAGGACCCAAGGTAGTGTTTGGTGATAATTCATCATGTCCCACTGAAGGTTATGGTTCAGTAAACTGCAATGGAATAGTTTTCTCTAGAATAGCTTATGTCAACGGTCTCAAATACAATCTCATCAGTGTCAGTCAGCTATGTGATGCAAAGTACATTGTCCAATTCAATGACAAACAAGGTACCATTTTTAATGCCAACAAGGAAGTTGTGTTGATTGCTCCTAGGAGAGATGATGTTTATGTCTTAGACATGTCAACGCTCTCTAAAGATGGAACTTGTCTATTTGCCAAAGCCACTGAAACCATCAACTGGCTGTGGCACAAGAGACTCTCACACTTAAACTTTAAAAACCTCAACAACTTGGCAAAACAAAACAAGGTCCTTGGCTTACCATCACTGGTTTTTGCAAAAGATAAACCATGCTCAGCCTGTGAAAAAGGCAAACATCAAAGAGCATCCTTCAAAACCAAGCAAAACTTCTCCGTCAAAAGCTGCCTTCACCTCTTGCATATGGATCTCTTTGGACCAGTTAGTCCTAGATCAATCCAGCATGAGAAGTATACACTTGTCATTGTCGACGAGTTTTCAAGGTACACTTGGGTATACTTTCTTTCCAAAAAGAGTCAGGCAACTAATACTATAATGTCATTCATCAGGAACATTGAAAACCAGAATGACATTACAGTGAAACAAATCAGAACTGACAATGGTACTGAATTTAGAAATGCTGAGCTTGAGAGTTTCTGTGATGAGAAGGGAATCTCCCAAAATTTCTCATCTCCTTATACCCCTGAACAAAATGGGGTAGCTGAAAGGAAAAACAGAACTCTCATCGAGGCTGCAAGAACCATGTTAAATGGCTCAGCCCTCTCAAAGCATTTCTGGACTGAAGCAGTCAAAACAGCCTGTTACACTCAAAATAGGTCAATCATTGTCAAAAGACATAATAAAACCCCATATGAGGTATTCAAAGGTAGACTTCCTAATATCAGCTACTTTCATGTATTTGGATGTCCTGTGTTTATTCATAATCACAAGGATCATCTAGGCAAGTTTGATGCTAAAGCTGATGATGGATACTTTCTAGGTTACTCACTGATCTCCAAAGCCTTCAGGGTGTTTAACACAAGGAGACAACAAGTTGAGGAAGCCTTTCATGTCACCTTTGATGAAAGTGTCGAAAGCATTAAGTTCTCCAACACCTCAGTTGAGGAGATAGGAATTGATAACTCTTCAAGATATCCTCCTGATGAGTTTAACACTGAAATAAATTCCTCATACCAAGCTAATGCTGACATCTCATATTATGTCTTACCTCACAATCTGTCACAACCAACCATCAGTGAATTCACTGATAACCAATCTGTCCCTGATGAGATAGGTAACACTGAACCAAATGTTCAGGAACCTGTGATTCATGAAACCCAACCTGAACAAGACATCTCAACAGATGCTCTTGATGATACTTTGGTTCAAATACCTGAACTCACCCCTATGTCACCAGTGGCTTCTTCAAGCTCAGATCCTAGACCACAAAGTAAGTGGACAAGAACTCAGGACATTGAGCTTGTAAACATTATTGGTGAACCCACTGAAGGCATGCTCACTAGAAGCATGGCTGCTAACTTAACTGCAGCTTCAGCCAATGAATGTCTATATGCTGATTACCTATCAGAAATAGAACCCAAAAGTGTCACAGAGGCTCTAAAATACCCAAGCTGGGTTCAAGCTATGCAAGAAGAACTGCAACAGTTTGATAAGAACAAGGTCATGACCTTGATCAAATGTCCTCAGGATGTAGTAGTCATAGGAATGAAGTGGGTTTTCAGAAATAAAAATGATGAAAATGGCACTGTCATTAAAAACAAAGCCAGACTTGTAGCCAAAGGTTACAATCAACAAGAAGGCATTGACTATGATGAAACATTTGCTCCTGTTGCAAGAATGGAAGCCATCAGGATCTTCCTTGCATATGCCTCCTACATGAACTTCAAAGTTTATCAAATGGATGTAAAAAGTGCATTCCTTAACGGTGAACTCAAGGAAGAAGTTTATGTTCAACAACCACCAGGCTTTGAGAGTAGTGAATTCCCTGACTATGTCTGCAAGCTTGATAAAGCCCTTTATGGTCTAAAACAAGCTCCCAGGGCATGGTATGAAACACTCTCAGCCTTCCTCATTCAAAACAAGTTTGTCAGAGGCAAGATAGACAACACATTGTTTATCTACAGGACAAAACTTGATGTCATACTGGTCCAAGTATATGTTGATGACATCATCTTTGGCTCTACTAACTACACTCTTTGCAAACAGTTTGAAAGACTGATGACAAAGAAGTTTGAAATGAGCATGATGGGTGAACTCACTTATTTTCTTGGACTACAAATCAGGCAGACTGATAAAGGAATCTCCATCTGTCAAGAGAAATACACAAGAAATCTCTTGAAGAAATATGAGATATCTGACTGTGCCTCAGTGAAGACACCAATGGTCCCTCCTAACAATATTGGACCTGATCTCACTGGCAAATCAGTTAATCAAACCCATTTCAGAGGGATTGTTGGCTCTTTGATGTATCTAACTGCTTCCAGACCAGACATTCAATTCTCAGTCTGTCTCATAGCTAGATATCAGTCCAATCCCAAAGAATCCCACCTCACTTGTGACAACCCGTACTTTCAGGTCATTTCTTGACACAATTTATGCCTCATTATTTCAACATTTATCGTAAACTTGGTTTACGTGTTCCAAATTCGCGTAACCTTTATGGTTTAGCGGCGAATTCATGATCATAACATCACGAACATTTCATATGGACTAAGATTAGTCTACATTTCATTGACATCATTTGCATCTCATTAGTTCATTCATGACATTTCATTTCACATTCAACGCGTAATTTTTATATTTAATAAACGTTATCGCGTGAGTTCTTATTTTGAACATTTAATCCGTTACTTCCAAAAATGATCCCAACATATTTTTATACTTACCTTGGTCTATAAAAACTATATTTTTAGTTTTCCTAGTGTTTCAAATTTATTTGGTACATAAATCGTTAAAGTTTAATTATTACGTCGTTTTCTTAAAAATTATACGATAATTATTTTATCACCCAAATTTCACAAGGAAAGTATTTTTACAATTTTTATTATCACATTACATTCTATTTTGACCTATTAAAAACTTACTTGTACCAAAAACTTCCATTTACCTTAACTTAACTTTATTTTACTTACACTTTCTTATACTTGTACAAGTAAATATATAGTTTATACATATACTTTCAATTTAAAAAAAAAAAAAATGTAAATATCTTACATTCCCCCCCCCCTTGGCCGACCAAGGGGGAAGGGGTGCATTTATATGTGGTATGGAGTATTAATTACATGTTTCTTCCATTGTACATAAAGTCTTACTCAAATAATTCTCATCCATTTCAATCTCAAGATCAAGTGTTAGTAAAACAAGTTTTTCTCTCTTCTTTTTGGCTTCTCAAAACCGGCCACTCATCAAGGTGCCAAGGGATCAAATTTTTTTGCAAGATCAAGTGTTATAACAATCTAGTATATACTCTTTATTTGGTTTTGAAATAAAAACCAAGGGTATTTAAGTTTAATCCTTGTTACTTACACCTCATCATTTTCACTTGTAAGCATGTTTTTAACATTTTTCATGTTTCCTTATCATTTTATATTTATCTTTTCATTTTTGGAGATAGTATGCATGATATGTGATTTATACCATTTTTCATGATTTATTGAGTTATATATACATATTTGGTCATCCTATAATTATTCCCATGGTATTCTTTGGTCTTTATGGTGATTAGGAACCCATGACACCCTAAGAAGGTGTATGGTAGGATTAGATTAGCTTTGGAGTTGATTTGAAGGGATTAGAATAGGTTTTGTCCGAGAAAAACTATTTTCGATAACTATATAATTATGTTCTGTCCTTGTTTCGAATTTCTGGAAAAACCTACTGTTGGTACGAAACTTTGGCCTTGATATTTAGAAAATATACTTTAAAACGAATCCGTGGCCTTTTGAACGGATAAAAACGGACTTATAACGAAGAAGTTATGGATTTTACAAGTTTGACGACGAAATATATTATTTTCTGAAATTTCAGCAACATATTTTTAGTTTGTTCGGGTCAAAAACGAGCCTTAAGCTTCACAAATTATTTCGACTTATCAAAAATATATTAGTTTACTTCGATACGAAGCTAAGGACGTATTATACGTAGAAAACGGATTTGAAACGACAAAGATATGCACGTTTTCATAAAGTTGCCGTAACTATTATTTTCTGAAAAACTATATTACTTTTACGTTACAAGTGTTATATTAGCTGTAACGACCATGTTTGTGGCAGTTTTTAACGAGGTTGTGAAACTTTTTGGAACGAAATGTCTTCTAGTAAAATCAAGTTCATCGGCCATATTTTTCAAAACAAAAAGCTGTTTGTAAAGCGGAGTTATGGTAAATTATTTACGGATGTTCAAACTTGGCCGAAACTCATTTTTCTGCACACAATTAGCAAAAACCACCATCTTTAGCCCTTGATATCTTTATGATCGAGACCTTTTGGACGAAAACTCCTGAACTGAAACTTTTAGATATCGATACAAACTTTCCAAAACCGTCGAGTTCGTTCTCTAACGATCGACGTAAACTATTTTACGACTAGATTTCCAAAGCCATTTTTGTTAATTACATGATATTTCCGACGACATTGTTTTGCGACGAAAAGTAGTAATTTCACCAAAAATCATTATAAAACCATTGTAGGATGACATTTTAACGTAAAAACTTGTAAAGTGATTTTTGATTGGTCAAGACGTCAAACGAGTATTTTTCGACGAAAAGTAATATTTTCAAAACCCGCAAATGGTATAAATAACATACGAAATGCATGCATAACATTACATTGCAACTCATGACATATCATATCATTCGTAATAGGTCCCGGTTAACGCATCACATTATACCTCGGTGTACTTACTTTTGCCATTATTCCAGCTTACCAAGTGAGTTTCATAGCCCCTACTTTTACTTGTTTTCATAACTGTTTTGGGGGAGATACATGCTCAACTATTTTTATGACTATCTTGATTATTTGAAACTACATGCTTAACTGAACTTAATGAGTAGTCATATCCTATATCATAAATCATTGATCTGAATGTCTTGGGATTATCCTGGAACTGAATGTCTTGGGATTATCATTGAGCTGAATGTCTTGGGATTATCATTGAGCTGAATGTCTTGGGATTACCATTGGGCTGAATGTCTTGGGAACTTCATTGAGCTGGATGTCTTGGGATTTTCATTGAACTGAATGTCTTGGTATAATTATGTCAAGTAAACATTGATTCATTAAGTCATGCATTATTATGTGAATTCATTTGACATCATGCGCTTGAACATAAACTATATACACTTTGGCAATGGGTTGTGAATACACAGGTTGCAAGTTTTGTATGGGCGGAACTTGGAACTGAGTGGATTTACAAAGCCTTTGCTGCATAAACGATTTTTGAAAGGCTTTACATTTCTTCATAAACTCTATGAACTCACTCAACCTTTGTGTTGACACTTTTTAGCATGTTTTATCTCAGGTATCTAAGGTATTCACTTCATGGCATGCATTTGGACACATCATGGAGTCGCGATGACGACGCGTCTCACTTGGGTTTTACGTACTTTAAAACATCGTTTGAATTGTAACAAACTTATTTCCGCACAAGTTGATTTTCATTTGGGACCTACACTTTGTAAACTCTGATTGTTTTATTAAATCAAACGATGTGTTTTCCAAACGACACTTTAGGTCGTTCAATATAACTGTGATTGTGATGCTATGACAGTCAATCCCCAGGAATTCCATTCCGCTGCAAAACAGGTAATTTGGGGGTGTGACATCACTGCAGCCAAAAGAATACTCAGGTACCTGAAAGGAACCCCAAGCCTTGGACTTTATTATCCAAAGTGCTCAGGGTTTGATCTCAAAGGATACTCAGATTCTGATTATGCTGGCTGCAACATGGACAGAAAAAGCACCTCAGGGTCCTGTCAATTCCTTGGAGGAAAACTGGTTTGTTGGAGTACTAAAAAGCAGCAATCAGTGGCTATGTCTTCAGCCGAAGCTGAATATGTAGCTGCTGCAGGATGTTATGCCAATGTTCTATGGATGAAAAGTCAACTCAGTGACTATGACATCCATTTCAAAATGGTACCCATCTTCTGTGACAACACAAGTGCAATTGCAATCTCCAACAACCCTGTCCTTCATCAAAGAACTAAACACATTGATATCAGATATCATTTCATCAGGGATCACATAATGAAAGGAGACATAGAACTTCATTTCATCCCTACTGAATATCAACTTGCTGATATCTTCACCAAACCTTTGGATGAGCCTACCTTCATGAGACTGAAAGCTGAATTAGGAATGCTTGACATTGAAAGTCAGGAACCTGAAAACCAATTTCAGTGAGTTCTGTGAACTGGTTCGTCTCCCTGAACATCCAAAATCAACCCCTCACTGAATGAGTAAGACTCACTCAGGGTCCCTGATAGAAAGCATTGAATGAGTAACTAAATGCTCCAAGTATTAGTTACTTTAATGTCCTAGGTTGGTAATCCCACCAACTTAATATAGGAATACATGTCTTACTGTCAGGAGTATCATCATTTACCTCACACCACTTGGCATTAAATGCCTTCTCTCACATAAAATATCCCATGGATATTTTATTACTGCTAAAGTGCACTTTTACTGTGCATTACAACTGTTTTCCTTGAAAGATGGGAATTTACTGCGTGATGTAGTAGGTGGCATTAAATGTGGAATATCAAACGATCTCAAAAAAGGTCTTTACATATCCACACTTATACAAAAACCACCCCTCTCACTACTCTATAAATACCCTCTTCAAAACCACTAAAACACACACAAATCAATTTCTGCAACTAAACTCTGTCAAAATCTTTTCTCAAATCCAGAAATATTTGTGTGTTCTCAAAACCTTCAAAACCTCTTTTGGAAAACCTTCCTTGTAAACATTTACAAAAGTTTTTCATCACAAACTAGAGAGATCTAAACACTTTGATTGTTCTTGCCAAACGTTTTTTTTAACCCTAAAAACTTCTTTAATAGAAATGGCTAGAACACAATCTCTCCAGTTTGCTTCTCAGTGGGTAGGGGATCTCACTAACGTTGAATTCAAAACAAATAATGTCATAGGTAATTTTGAATACCCTGAAAATGTCCCAACCTATAAAGACATTGTAAAATTTTTATTCAACTGCCCACTCAAAACGGCCTTTGTAAAATGTCCCTCAGTGGTGTACCCAAACTACCTCAGGGAGTTTTGGGCAACTGCTAAAGCCTTTGACCCGACACCTTCTACTGATGAGAATAACCTTAGACCACTCAGGGAGTATCTCATCAGGTTCAGTCTTAATGGGGGGCAACAACACACCCTGGATTACAAAACTTTTTGCACTTCAACAGGGTTAGATTACAACAAAGGTGTTTATGTCGCCCATCCTGAACCTTCTACAGTGAAGGATGGGTTAAAACAAATTGTTTTGGATCCAACATTTTTGGACAAGACCCCAGTCACTAAAAGTTCATTCCCCGTGGCTTGGAGGATCCTTTTCACTTTTGTGATTCAGGTCCTCGGCGGGAACCACTCATCCACTGAACAGGTTAACTCTATTCAGTTGATGATGGCATACTGCCTGATGAATGTGGGTCACTATCGACATAGGGGAGATCATTTACAGTGATCTTGTAACGAAGCTACAGAGCAAAACTAGGATGAAGTATATTTCGTATCCTAGGTTTGTCTCTTGTGCTTTACAATCGTTACTGGGTGCCAATTATGCTCAGGATGAAAAATTTGGAAATTTACCTGGCATCCTGAGTCCTTCAAACTTTCAAAAGGACCCATCCCTTGTCACACCTATTGAATTGACGGCCCATATGGTTGCTGTAAACAACCAGGAGGGATCAGTGTCTCCAAACCCTGCTCCTAAAAGGAGAAAGGGGAAGTCTCAGACTGGGACTAAGACTAAACCAAAGTCTCAGGGCCCTGAGGCTTCAGGAGCACCGCCTAAGAGGCACAAAAAGCCTGAGACCAAAAAGACACCCACTGACCAGGAAACAACCACCCCCATGACAACGAAGGACACTGATACATCACAGTCAGTGCCCTTGGTCACACCTACTACTCCCCAAGATCCAGAGGGAAACAAACAACCCGCTGGTAGGGGAGCGCCTTCCACAACGCCTGATGATGACATTAACAAATCCAAGTCTTTGTCAGAGGGCACACTGATCAATCCCAAAAACTCAGGGGGAAACAAACAACCCACTGATAGGGATACAACATTCACTGACTCTGCTAAAGGCACTGGGAAATAGCCACCAGTGTCTCAGGGGTCACTGGGGGACAAAGACTCGGAGGGAAAGGAACAACCCGCCGATACGGAACCCAAAACCAATCCTGACTCCCGAGAAGATGCTGGGAAACTCCCACCAGTGTCCGAGGGGTCCACGGGGGACAAAGACTCAGAGGGATCAATACCACCCGCTGATATGAAACCCATTCCCACTCCCTTGTTAACAGTTGCTAAGGTTACTGAGTTGCTAAAATCTGATGATGACCTTGCTGAAAGTGATGAAGAAATCTTATCAGCAGGAGAAGAAGTGGACGCTGAGGTTCAAACTGAATAAGAGCCTCAGCCTGATCCACAGGAGCAGACTGAGTCACCTTTTCAAACAGAAGACAATGACTCAGCCTCATCCTCCAGCTCTGATGAATTCAAAAGGTTTGACAATGTTCTTCCACTCACTGAAAGACAACTGGTTAAGTGGATCAGTAGGGCTACAAGGAAGCTGTTTTCTGGGGTCACTGAACAGTTTTGGGATCAACACACTGAAGCTGCTGCCAGTTATGCTGACCTTAGATCTGATGTGCTCACCTTCAACGAAAATGTTCACGAGCACAGAGATCTTATGTACCACCATCTTGTCAACCTGGATGAACACATGGTTAAGTTCCTCAAGCATCTTCAGACAGTTGGGGTTACAATTGATGAAATCAGGGACGCTGTCAAAGAAGACCCATCGCTCAATGCCAAAGTGCTGGAGGCCACTAAGGCATATGCAAAAAATTCATCCAGGCTCACTGACCTTATAGAGATGCTCAAGTCTGCAAATGTTCAGGGTCTTCAAACTTCCGTTCAGACTCTTCAGATCACCATGGACTCACTGAACACTCAGGTAGCTACCTTGACTCAGGCCTCATCTTCTATGGCTTGGAATCTTGGTCCACGAATGACTGCCTTGGAGTTATCTCATGCGAACTTGGATGCAAAGGTCACTGGTCTTCAGGCAGATACTTCAGAAATAAAGGCCATGATGACTGAAATCTATCAGGCCTTCAAAGGTCAAGCTGGTCAGTCCCCCTCAGCACCTACTCCAACTCTTGCCCTCACTGACGCTACGACAACAGTTGAGGGGGAGAATATTGCTGAAGAAACTCCTCTTCACACTGAGGGGGAGCAAACACCACCAGTCTCAGCAGCTCAAACATCATCATCATCAGCACCAGTCTCAGCAGTACCAATCTCATCACTTCCACCTCATGCAACAACAACAACACTGACAGTCTTAACACCAATCATGACAACAACACCTCCCATTATTGCATCATCTTCCTCAGGACAGGACAAGGGCAAAGGCATACTGACAACTACTGAGCCTGAGAAGATTCCCTACAAAATCGGTAACACTGAATACCTCTCACTCCTCAACAGCTAACCAAACACCTTGCTAAAGAAGAAAGGAAATTGAAACAAGCTGAGGATGATAAGAAGACTAAGGAGGCACTGGCCAAAGTGATTGCCGAAGAAGCTGAAAATGTGGGAATAGATGCAAGCAAGCTCAAAAAAGGTCAGGCATGACAGAAGTTCAAGGAAGCTCAGGCTGCTCAAATGGCTGCAATGAGAGCTCAGTATGAAGAAAAGAGAAAGAAAACTGAAGCTCTCAGGCAAAGCAGAATTGAGGAGTACAACTGGACAATGACCAGCCGAAGGCTTCCTGAAAAAATCACTGATGTCAAGATTATTCCCAACACTAAACCATTGGCTATGAATGTTTTCAGAGGGGATGACAAAAGACACTTTGAAGTTCATGATCCCTTAAAATTCAGTGACTTTGGGATCACTGAACTTGATGAACTTGGTCCGATCATTGGAAAGAAGCAAAATAAGGCGGTCTAGGATCTGATGAAAATGCTCAGTAAAAGATATGAAAGGCTGAGGGATGCACCAGCCCAACTGAGAATTCAGTCTGCCTTGACTGCACCTCAAGGATCTCAACCACAAGCTTCCACTGGCAAAAGGAAAAGAGTTGATTTCCAACCTGAGATCAAAGTGCTTGGCCTTGAATGCAACAGAGAACTGCCTGAGGGTGTAAATTTTGTGAACTGTCTAGTGATTGAAGAGCCTGAAAGAGGGCTATTCCACATTGATGTCTATGGGAACCCTGCATTTCAAAGATGGAGTGACATTGATCAGGCTGGAGTGGCTGCAATGATCAGCTATATTCCAGTGGCCTCTCAGATCCAATCCCCTGCAAACGTCAGGTTTTGTCAAGACCTGAATGCTAAGATCAGAGACCATCCTGACAGGGAAACACTCATCACCAAGAAAGTGAAGCTTGAAGCACTGGGTATCCATCTGGACTGACATCAATTTATCTTCTTGTACTAGTGATAGGAATTATGTAATCTGATCAATAAAAGACGTATGTTTTGTTAGACTACTCAAAGTTCCTTATTATTTTCATTAGTACATTCAGTGTAAGAAGAAGCCATTAGCTCACTTACACTGATCAAACACTTAGGCTATTTGTATATCCAAATAGGGGGAGACTGTTGGGTTCAGTAAATACCCAAACCCCTTAATCTTGGATTTGAATAGAAAATATCCTAAGTGTTTAATCCGTTAAACACAATCAGGTCACTGAGCGCATAGTCTCTCAGTGAGCCATCTTCAGGATACTTAGTACGAGGCAAAGTATCAGCCTCTCCACTCTGCAAGGCGGATCTTAAAGGGTGAAGACTAAGTCAAGAAGAAGATGGTGGATTCAGTGAGTGATGACAATAAATCACTAAATCCCTACGACTCCTCTCCAACTGTTAAACACTGAAGACAAATGAAGGAAGAGACTGAAGGCCTTAAAGACTGAAGAATGAGCTGGATAAAGCGGGAAAGTTTTACCCAGATAAAACTAAGTCCCTCAAGTCTTTATCCAGTCTACGCATGGTCACAATCTTCTAAAATCATATCTTTCCATTTATAGTAAGCAACGATTCTCTGTCAAAGGAAATAGTCTCGCCGCATACTATAAATAGAAAGACAAACAGTAACTGAATCCTTCATGATTCATGTTTGCTGAGTTCTATGTTTTTGTCTTCTAGGTTAAAGTTAAATATCATACTTGTATAAATAGCATAAGAAGAAGAGTGAAAAGTTTTAAGCTTGTGAATTGTAAAAACACACATACACACAAGCCCACTTTTCACTCCTCCAAATACAACTTTATCCTTGAGATAGCTCAGTGGGTTCTAAGAGTTGTGCTTAGACTTAGCCTAAGCTTAGAGAGGAGTCACTCAAACTTTTTCATTTTAATCCCAAGTACTATTCCGCAAGTACTTGGGTAACGTATTCTTTTGATTTATTTCTAATAAGAATATGATGTTGAAAATTACCTCGTGTGTTTTACTTATGTTAATTTCAGTCATTATTCACTGTTAATATTGTTTTACGTACTTAATTGATTTTAAACAATAGTGAATAGGGAACAACAGTTTTATTAATTAAACTTTTTATCAAATGGGTGTTTTAAATATAACATTAATTACAAATGTTGACCAGTCAATATGTGTAGGTGTTTATGCATAAATTAATTGTACATATAGCAAATAATTATATTTGCATAAAATCTATTTATGAAAGTCTTAAAAAATTAAAAGAGAGATAGAGAGTACTAAATGTTTTATAAGTAGCATAGATGCCTTTTATGTTTCTAGTTGTATCATTGTGATAGATGGAGTGACCAATAAATTAAACTAAGAGAAAGAAACAATGTATAACACATGAGGTATGTTTAGTGAAATGAGTCGGATTTAGGGTAGCTAGAACTCGAATTGGGACTGGGGCTGAGGCTGAGTAAAACCAAATTTGTGTGAATAGGAATATGAGTAAACAAGATATAACACAACTCTCTTTTTTAATGTTAACATAAATGTATTATGACATAAATTTTTGAAGAAATGCTATTTATGAAAAATAGACTAATAATTAGAAATAATTAAAAAGCTTCTTATTAAACACCGTTAGCTAACGGAGTAGTTAGCTCAAACCTTTTTGTGACTTAGAGCTCATTTGGTTTGTAGATGGGTTTAGAATTAAGATTAGGATTTAAATTTGTATTTGATATAGGAAAAATAAAATATATTATAAAAATAAAATATATTACAAAAAGATAAAAAGATGTGTGCATGTATGTGAGAGAAAGAAATAGATATTATAAGAAATATGAGTGTGAGAGAGAAAACCCATATTACTTATCTACTTTAAGTTTGTTTTGAGTCCATTAACATTATTTGAATTCTAAACCTTCTTCCAAAAAACAAAACTTAAAATCAACCTTCTTCCAAAAAACAAAACTTAAAATCGAAATCAAATTCTAATACAAAACCTAGCTAACAAACGGGCCCTTAACTCCATTGAAATTTAGTGTCTCATCCTAAGGTTAATATATACAAAAGTCATTATATTTTTCATTCTTGTTAATTTGAGTCATTTTACTATTTTTGTGGTTGTTGGACTTCGTATACTATTAAAACTTGATGAACGAGTCACTATATTATCGATTTTGTTTTCTGAGTCAATAAACTTTTATAAACAATCATTTATTATCTCAGTAATTGGGAATCTCATATCAACTGATCATCTTTATAAAAATGTCTAAATCTTATGTCATGTCATCATCGTATACGTCATTTTCAACTCAGTTTTATAAATTTTCAGCAAAATATAATTTGTTAGAAAAAGTAACTTATAAAAATGAGTTTGAAATGTCGTGTAGATTACATAACAAATATTTAGACACTAATAGACGGGTGACCCACTAATATTAATTACCCGGCTATCACAATGATCTAAAAGAATGTTTTATAAAAGTTTAATTACCCACTTAACTAATTTCGATAGCATAGTGACTTGGTTAACAAACTTCGATAGTACAATGAGTCAAAGAGCTATAAAAATAGGAAAATGATTGTCACATATTTGGATTTGATTTGCACACTTTAATGTACAACTAGTTAAAACATAATTTATAAACAATATAACTGTGTAATGCACAATTTAGAGTGTGTCAATCAAAAAGTACAGTGTGCAAATCATTTCCTACAAAAATAGTATGGTGACTAAACTGAAATTTTATAAAAAAGGAAAAAAATAAAAAAATGGCTTACGTAGGTTTAGGGAGAACGAAAAAGTTGTTTTGTTTTGTTTTGTTTTTGTTTTTGTTTTTTTGTTTTTTTGTTCAAAATTTTATTTTTATTATGTCTATAAACGAGAAGAGAGTATAAGGGTTTTTTACAAAATGTTTTGTAAAAATAAAAAAAAAAATAGAAATTGTGTTTAAATAATTGTTTTCCATCAAATTTTCTATAAAATATAAAATTTGCATTTCATACTTTAACAAGAGAGACCACAAATTTAAAATTTGTTTCAAATCTGAAAATAAAAAATTTAAAATTTGTTTCTCTAACTAAATGCACCATAAGTGTTTTTGTTTATTTTCATACATGAAAAACAAAAATGACATTTTTTGACTTTATTTTTACAGATTTTTGTTTCCAGTTTAGTTACCATTTCTTATTCATAAAAATTTTATATTCAACTTTTTATCGAAGATATCTGAATAAACAAATAACACCTTGTTGTGCCTTGTAAAAGTGAGAAGGTTGTTGTGTGAGGGCCAATTGACCAAAAATGTTAATGTGGGTATCATAGAAAATTGGCCAACACTCAAAGGGTCTTTATTATCAAAGATACATAACATGAAGGTTCAGTTTTGAAACTTTACATTGAGAAGGTGGGAACACGCATAAAATAAGAAGGTGGGCTTTTTATCTTTTTGTAAACAGAAGAGGGCACAGAAGTAGTAGTAGACTAGCAGTAGTATAGTAGGCTAAAATAATTACAAAAAACCAGAGAACAAAAGTCTTTATGCCCCTTTTTTTTCCTGTGATTATTGGAGAGAGAGAATAACCCAAACAAACCCATATCTCCATTTTCCAAGAACTCAAAACAAAGATATAGAATCCCATGGTTATGATGATGTTGCTGTTGAAGTTCACAAAAATATACATATAAGTATATAACCTCCTTCTTTGGATCTTCTTTTACTGTCAAGAAGCCAAGTTCCATTTGATGTTTTGGCTGTTTTTAGCACAAGTTGCAGTCTGCAAATCTTTTATATCAGAGCAGCAGTAATTGTGTAATCTGTCTTATGTCTGCTTTGCTTGTTTTGAAGAGAATTTGCATTTTGCAGTGACCCCACCATCATCATAGAAATATCCATCTATAAACAAACTTAATAGATCTTCACAGATCTTCTATATTCTTTAACTCTATATTCAAATTTTTGGTTTTGAAATTTATTATTTTTTTTAGTACTATTTACAAAGTTGTAGCAGTTGTGGCTACTAGCAGGAGTAGTAGGCTGCCTTCAGATTCAGGTGCTTTTGCAGACTGGGTTGCTAACCCTTCATCATCTTCTGCTCTTAGATCTTCTGACCAAGACCTTTCTTTAGGGTTCAATGCCGGGCCCCCCACTGCCTCAGCTGGGATGTGGTCGAACTCATCGACCACATCCACTAGACAGATAAACTACGGTCTTCCAGAAATGGGGATGCTAGGTCTTCGGGATGTCTTTGTTGTTGCGGATCCTCATGGTCATCCACATTCAATCGCCAACGCCAGTGCTGCTAACGCACTGGGTCGCAGTGTTGGCGTTGGTGTAATCCCGCTTTTAAGCACTACGCCATGTCTCGAAGAGGACATGTTGAATAGTCGTGGGAGAGGTAATAATAATAGTAATAGTAGTACTAATAATTATAGTATTCAGTTTTGGCAGCAACATCCGCAAGCTCAACCACATAATTATTTGAACAAACCAATGATTTCGGACCATGGGTTTCTTCAAGCGAGCGTTGGTGGGTCTAGTTCAACTTCGGGGTCGACTTTAACTTGTCAAGATTGTGGAAATCAAGCGAAGAAAGATTGCCCACACAGGAGGTGTAGGACTTGTTGCAAGAGTCGAGGGTACGATTGTGCAACTCACGTGAAAAGTACTTGGGTACCGGCTGCTAGGCGTCGCGAGCGTCAGCTCATGACGCCTACCGGTGCAGCTACGGTTTCATCGGCCACTTCGGGTCTGAAGAAACCGCGACTCACTTCGCATACCACTACTACTTCACATACTTCAACCTCAAACACTACTCCACCTCGAAGTTATGATACTAGTTCTAGTCATCATCAAGGTATATACATCAAAGCATTTTTCATTTTTGCTACTTCATTTTATTGAATCCTTCATAAGGTCTATGTGATTCCTTATTTTAATTGTTTTATACATTTGATTGTGTTGTAAATGAAATAAATAGTTTTAATGTAAGTAAATGAAGAGTTTTCATTATAATAAAAAGCGTTTTAGGTTTGAAAAAAAAATTGCCAACATATTTAATTCAAATAACTATGTGTAATGTTTATCTACGTCAGTGACCAAGTTTTAGTACAAAGTTTGAGTTTATCATTCCAAATTGCTAACATTGTTTTAAACATTAAAGTCAAGTAGTTATCAAGTCATTTTGCTTTTCAAACTCCTAGCACAATTGTCAATGAAATGACCTTTTTTAGTTTCGGAATGAATGGACTAAACACATTTAAATTACTTAACTATGTTTGGTGTTTATTACTAGATGCAAGTTTCAAAGAATCATTGCCGAGGCAAGTACGTGCTCCGGCAGTGTTTAAATGCGTAAGAGTGACGGCAGTAGAGGACGGAGACGACGAGTATGCGTACCAAGCAAGTGCAACAATCGGGGGGCATGTCTTTAAAGGGTTCCTCTATGATCAAGGAGTCGAAACACGGGACCAAAACAGCTTTCCTAATTTCTCAGAATTGCACCTAGGTGGAAATAGCAGCAGTGGCGGAGGAAGGAATGTGGGTGGTTCGACATCTTCGCCATTACTTGATCCATCAGATGTTTATGCATCTTCTGGTGGTGGATTGATTACAGGATCAAACTATGGTAACACAATAAATTGATAATTATAATTTTTGCATTAAGAAAAATGTCTATTCAGTGACTCAAAATTTCATGAACACTGATTGGCTGCGTGGCATTGTGTTGTCCAATCAAATAGGCATTAGGGTTTATCTTTTGGTCACGCTTCGAATGATGCCCTAATACGGTCTGTGATTCAACAATTCTTTCAACGTTGCTTCATTATTGCAATAATTTTGATGTTAAAACAAGCTGCTTATTATTATTATTATTATTATTATTATTATTATTATTATTATTATTATTATTATTATTATTATTATTATTTTTATTATTTTTATTTTTTTTTATAAAAAAACCACTTCATTAGAAAATTATAGGAAATTACAAGAAATTAGTGGGGAGCCGAGAAACTAACTGGGCCCCACTCCTCTAGCAATAGCAAAACAAACGAGTAGTTAGCACCATGCGCACCAATTTCTTGAGTGATCGAGAACTTCCGGATTCGCTATATCTATTATTATTATTATTATTATTATTATTATTATTATTATTATTTAATTCAATGTAAGATGAGAAATTATATTTCCTATATCTATACTACATATAATAGAAAAACGGTCAAAGATGAAAAGTTAAAAAGTTGAATTATTGAAATTGGTAAATGAAAGAGAAATGCATAGTGTAATTAATATCTTATTAAAACATCACTTTACTTAAAAGTACAATAATTTATTCACATTGTACAACCAATTAAAAGCACATATATCAAATTAAAACAACCAATTAAAACACCCTCACTAAAAAGTACAATAAAATTTTCATAATGTACAATTTAAATAAGCTACAACATAATTCAAAATATAAAATAATTAAACACACTAATTAATGATATTTTTAAAATACCTTAAAATGAAAAGTACATGTTATTATAAACATTATACAAATTAATAAAACACAAAAAACTTCATACAAGCTAACAAGTTGGTGTTGCCACTGGTTCGGCTAACCAATTAAAGCCATCCGAAAACGAACTAGAGATGACTCGTTGAAACCGATACAAACTGGTGAATCATCACAGGGTATCCACCGCTAAAACGCGCGAGTACCGTGCTATATACTATATATAAAGGGAAAAAACAAAAAGTAAAAAGTGAAAAGTTGAAAGTAAAAGTGGGAATGTTGAAGACATATATTTCAAAAGGAAACTATTAATACACATCGAAAACTGGGTTGACCCGGGACGCTTCAAACCCGGTGGGTTGACCCGATTTAATTTGACTTGTTTTTTCGACCCAACCTGTCGGATTGACTCGGTTTAAATCCACTTGTTTTTTTTATCGGAACGGTTCAACCGATTGAACCACCCGGGTCGAACCAGGTTTTAAATTTGACAAAATTATATGAGAAATGATGAAGTAGTTGTGGAATCCATGACAAATTTGGAAAAATGATTGACCAAGTAATTGTAGTTTTTTGTTGTTTATTTTGCTTTGACATATGTACGTTGTCATTTGGTATAATGTTATTTTGAAAAATGTTGGTCTTGCACCACTTAAGGGACTGGCATATATGAATCATCTTTTAAAAGTTAATATATATTGTATGACCCTTTGTCCGGTATATCAATAATGTTATGTAAGTTTATTAGAATCACAAATATTAGATTGTATTGTTATCTTTAGCGATAATTATTTATACCCCAAACAAATAGATTTGAACAATGCTTAAATTTTCATAACGTACAATTTAAAGAAGCTACATAATAATCCAAAATATAAAATAATTAAACACACTAATTAATGATATTTTTAAAACATCCTAAAATGAAAAGTACATGTTATTATACACAATTAACAAAACACACAAAACTTTATACAAGCTAACAAATTGATGTTACATATAATTTTGAAAACCGGACCAATGTGTTCAACCGGGAACCGGTGTCGCCATCGGTTCGGCTAACCAATTAAAGCTATACAAAAATGAACCAGAGAAGACCCGTTGAAACCGATACAAACTGGTGAATCATCACGGGGTACCCGCCACCAAAACGCGCGAGTACCCTGCTATATACTACATATAAAGGAAAAATCAAAAAGTAAAAAATGAAATGTTTAAACTAAAAGTGGAAATGTTAAAGACATATATTTCAAAAGGAAACTATTAATACATATCGAAAACCGGGTTGACCCGGGATGCTTCAAACCCGGCGGGTTGACCCAATTTAATTTGACTTGTTTTTTACCCAACCTGTCGGGTTGACTCGGTTTAAATCCATTTGTTTTCTTGACCGGAACGGTTCAACCGATAGAACCACCTGGGTCGAACCCGGTTTCAAATTTGACAAAATTATATGAGAAATGATGAAGTAGTTGTGGAACCCGTGACAAATTTGGAAAAATGATAGACTAAGTAATTGTAGTTTTTTGTTGTTTATTTTGCTTTGACACATGTACGTTGTCATTTGTATAATGTTATTTTGAGAATGTTAGTCTTGCACCACATAAGAGACTAGCATATATGAATCGTCTTTTAAAAGTTAATATATATTGTATAGCCCTTTGTTTTTGTATAACAATAATGTTATGTAAATTTATTAGAATCAAAAAAATTAAATAGTATTGTTATCTTTAGCGTAAATTATTTGTACCCTAAACAAATAGCTTTGAACAATGCTTAAATATCTATGCTAATTGATAGTACAAGATAATCTTATTATGGTGATATTAAATTTGTAAGGTTACAAGTTTAAAAGCTACACACTAAACAATAAACGCTACACATGTAAAATAAATAGTTATCACTACCTAAATTACTGATAAAACAAGAAAATGTGGTCACACATGTTGGCTATACCTCTAAACTACAATATAATATTGTCAACAACATAATACCGTTGCTTATTGTAATGCTTAAATCTATTATTACTAAAATCTTAATAACTTAAAAGTAAATATACTCCCACACTTAGATCGACTTCACATAATATTTTTGAAAACTGTATATTTCTGCTGCTATGCAACCACGCATCAGAATTATAGTTATTCGAAAATAATTCTCTGACGCTACAAATACAGTCTGTTGAAAGAAACTTATGGGTTATCGGAATTTTTCAGAAAACTAGATACCGTTGCCGCTAGGCGCGGGTACTCGTCTATTATTAGAGTAATAACTACTCCCTCTACCCTTTATTAAGCATACACATGCCATTTTGGAACGTCTTATAATAAGTGTCAATTTAATATATCAACAAATGAGAATAGATTTTAATTGGTATATGTGATATCAGTTTTTGATCCGTGTACGCATCGTGCTTTGGGTTTAATTTTTGTTAGACTAGTTTTGATTTAATAAATATATAGAATTAGGGTATGTTTGGTACGGAACGGTGTGAAGTTTTTTGGAGCGATGAGCGATTGACAATGAGCATTTTGATTTTTATTAGTCGTTTGGCAAAAAAGTGGTGAGCTTTTCTATTTTTTAGGAATGCTCAATTTTTCAATGCTTCATTAAGAAGTTGTGAGCGGTGAGTAGTGAGCAGTAAGATGCACAGCTACTGCTCACAGCTCACAACTACTGCTCACTGCTACAGCTCACAACTACTTTTGCCAAACACACCCTTAATATTGTGCAAGTATAATGAGTCTTTAAAATAAAATAATATGCAAAGAAATTAAGACAAATAATAAATCATAATATAAGAAACATATTTAATTAAGATATTCAAACAAACACAATAAAAAACATAAATGAATCCATAATGTAGTATAATAAATTCATTTGAGAAAAAAAGACAATTCTCTTTTAGATAAAACATAATATGTTTAATATAAAACATTGCCACATCTCAAAACTTGTGTTTCACTGAACATTTTTCTCATCGATAACATACAAAGCATCCTAAAAACATGTATAATATGGTAAAGTTTAAAATAAGACGCGATGGTAGTTCAATGTATCTCAACAAATGTTAAAAGATTTTCACAATATTTGTTTCATATACCTCAAGGTGTAGATTACTTTTGTTAATACAAATAAGCCTTAAAAACGTTTATTTATATTTTACGATCTTCTAATATTTTGTCGATAACAAACGTAAAATCATTTTAACAAAACAAATAAAATACGTAATTGGTTTGAGCAAATAGTTTACTAATACACTTACATTTTCATATAAAACACTAAACAAGTAATAGTGTTTACATAATATGTAAAACAACTAGTGTTTTACATATGTAAAACAACTAGTGTTTACATAATATGGAAATGTGTATATATTGTAATGGGTGAAAATCTAAGTACTTGACCCATTGACTAGATACATTGAATATTGTTGGGTAAAACCCAAAGTCCATGACCCATACCCATGAAGCTTGATCCATAACCCATGACCCATTACATGACATCATGCATGAAGTCATGTTGGGTATTATCCATGATTTATGACCCATGACCCAATGTCTAGATACATTGCATCTTGTATAACCCATGGATCATAACCCATAACCCATAACCCGGTTTGCAACCAAAAATCCAGACTTAAGCTGACTAGCTGCCGGATCCCTTGGATTGCACTAGCCGGATCCCTCTGGGGAGAGATCCGTGGGAACCGGGGAACAGTAGAGAAATTTGCCTATAAATAGTGAGCCATTTCTCTCTTGCAACTCACCCCTTTTACACATACTCTCTCTTAGTATTGTAAACTCTCTAACCTCAGATCCAAATGATCTTTCTATGTAGTTTTGTGTTTGTGTGATTTTCTAAGTTCCTCTTAAAGGCGAGATCATCACCTCTTGAAGTCCAGCAAGCTCAAGTCCATGAGTTGCCAAGCTTCGTCATCATCAAGACTACTGAAGTTATTTTGTTGATAGTTATTTCCTCCCTCCTTAGAAGTGTTGTGTTGAAGGCTTTAGTGAAAGGTGCCAAAGAGTCGTGTCGAAGAAATTAGTGAAAGGTGCCAAAGGTCCGTGTCGAAGACATTAGTGAAAGGTGCCAAAGGGTCGTGTCGAAGGCATTAGTGAAAGGTGCCAAAGGTCGTGTCGAAGGCATTAGTGAAAGGTGCCAAAGGTCCGTGTCGAAGGCATTAGTGAAAGGTGCCGAAGGATCGTGTCAAAGGCATTAGTGAAAGGTGCCAAGGGAGTACATTCGATATGGTGCATCGATGTACAAGATAGATAGGTTGGGTTAAAGGATATTGATATCCTCATGATGTTGTAATAAGGAGTATGTCTCCTTTGGGGTTGTTGTGTATTGGTGTAGTGTTGGGTAGTAGTTCCTCCTTTGTAATGGAACTCAGTATCTAGCCTTGTACCGGATAAAGTGTAGGCGAAGTTGTGATAGGTTTGGTTCTACCTAGTGAAAGAACTCGGTGTCTAGCCTTGTACCGGATAAAGAGTAGGCGACGTTGTGAAGGCTTCTCCGCCACATTAAAGAGCTTGTGTTGTGTAGTGCTTACAAACTCTCGAGTGGAGAACTCGGGAGTGGAGTATGGCAAGGAAGGTGCCCTTATAGCCGAACCACTATAAATACTCGCGTCGTGGTTTTGTGTTTCTTACTCTTTATCTTTGCATTACTTATTTATATGCTTATCTATCAACATCCAACACACACATTAAATAGATTGACATAAGTCGATCTAAATAGTTTAAAACGAAGTTTTAATCGGTAAAACTATTCAACCCACCCTTCTAGTTTTCCACAACTTTTATGAAGCTCAAGTACAACATGATGATTATCTGTCATTTTAAGAACATTGTACACGTGTCGTTCCTTCTCGATATTATAATCAGAAATGTCAACTGTAAATGCAAACTTCCTATCCACAAACTTTTCAAAAGCTTGTGGGAAAAATTCGATGTCACCAGTGTGTGTAAATATAATAGACTGTTGGTGATTACAAAATTAAACGTTTAGTAATATTGTAGCATTGTAAATTATTTATATACATGTTGTATTCTAGTAACTCCCAAGCACTCTTGTTTATAAGTCTGGACACTTCTCTGTCAAACATTATGAAGCGAGTACTCACACTGACGTCAACAACTCTTGTTTGCAACATGAAATTGTATTTAAACGTTAATATTTGGTGAAATTACATGATTATATACGAAGAAGAATAAGTAAATCAGAAATACACTACCTAGGCGCAACAGGTTGTAGTTTTATTTTGCAAAGCTTGCACCACAAATCATTATTTATTGAAATGAAATTAGTAGGCTATGGGACAACACCAACCATATCATTCTTATTAGTAACTTTCACGTGACAATCACAACAACTAATGTAAAACCATGATTTGTCAGTATTGAAAGACACAATAGATGACAAAACAAAAACGTTTCCCCTCTGTCAAATGAAAGGAATAATAAATGTTTGATATTCCTTATTTTGAAAGTATAAATTGTATAAAAAAAAATTACTTAACATAATAACCTGATATAAATTCGTGAAGCTATTTTGATTTCATCATCATTTATCAGTAGCCTCTGTAAAAAAGAACAATATTTAGTACTGATAGCACAAAAAATAACAAATCAGTTATGCTTAAGCATATTAGACATATGTTTAACATACTTGTGTCTGAATTCCTCAATTTCAGGCAACTTTGAGTTTATGAACAAATGGGTGGCATGACAATCATTTTGGATGCTTATATTATTTGTAAAACAAAAAATATAGTGGATTCTTGAATCAGATGATCGAGCATATGCAAATTAATATGGTTAATAAAAATAGCTTCATAATGCGTTAACATTATATAATTATTACCTTTCTGAATCTTACACCAGCCTATTAAGAATAATGACGGTGCATGGATTGTTATAGTTATCATCGTCATTAACATATTTGTGTAATCGCCAGGCATAGTCTCCATAGAAAATGCATTACAAATTATTGTAGCTGTGGAAATAACTCAAATCAAAATTGTGACCTTTTTACAATAGCAGTAGTTACCCTGTACCTGCTGCTAGGCCATATGTTGATATTTCTATAGACATGTCCATTGTCTATGATGATGATCACAACATCCCTCCTCTGGTAGATATGTATGTTGACACAGATGATGATGTGCTAGATGGTTTTGGTAAAGAGGTTGATATGACCAACCTAGAAGAAGTTATTCCAGTCAGCCCAATTGTTACGACCAGAACTCACAGAGATCATCCCAAGGAAAATATTATTGGAGAATTGCAATCTGCTGTTCAAACCAGAACAAAGTCCAAGGGTTTGAAGGACTTAACTGATCAAGGGTTCTTTTCTAGATCCCTTCATAACAGAAACAACCATAAAGATGTCAAAAACTTTTTATTTGCTTGTTTCCTATCCCAAGTTGAGCCCAAGAAAGTGAATCAAGCTTTGAATGAAGAAAGTTGGGTTAAAGCTCTGCAGGAAGAATTGCTGCAGTTCAAGTTGCAAGAAGTTTGGACTCTGGTGGATCTGCCTAATGGAAAATCTGCCATTGGTACTAAGTGGGTGTTCAGAAATAAGATCAAAAGGTGATATTTTGCTGGTGCAAATCTATGTTGATGACATCCACTTAGTACCAATGGCAGATTTTCCATTAGGCAAGATTGGCTGCACAAGGCAAGATTGGTTGCACAAGGATACACACAGGCAGAAGGTCTTGACTATGATGAAGTATTTGCTCCAGTTGCAAGGATTGAAGCCATCAGATTATTCTTAGCATAAGCTTCATTCAAAGATTTTATAGTGTATCAGATGGATGTAAAAAGTGCCTTCTTGTATGGGAAAATAGAAAAGGAGGTGTATGTGTGTCAGCCTCCTGGTTTTGAAGATTTTGATTTCCAGACAAAGTTTACAAGGTAGAGAAGGCAATGTATGGGTTACACCAAGCTTCAAGGGCATGGTATGCAACCCTGTCCACCTACTTAATGGACAATGAGTTTCATAGGGGTACCATTGATAAAACTTTGTTTATACTAAGATCAAAAGGTGATATTTTGCTGGTGCAAATCTATGTTTTTGACATCATCTTTGGGTCTACTAACAAGGAACTGTGTGTGGAATTTGAGAAGCTTATGCATGATAAGTTTCAGATGAGCTCTATGGGAGAGCTTACCTTCTTTTTGGGGCTGCAAGTACAGCAGAAGAAGGAGGGTATTTTTATTAGCCAAGAGAAGTATGTGGCTGAGATTCTAAATAAGTTTGGGTTTAAAGATGTAAAAATTACAAGCACACCTATGGAAACACTGAAGCCATTTATCCCAAATGATGGCAGTGAAGTTGTGGATGTTCATCTCCACAGGTCAATGATTGGGTCTCTTATGTATCTCAGTTCATCAAGGCCAGACATCATGTTTGCAGTCTGTGTGTGTGCAAGATTTCAAGTCACACCTAGAGCTTCACATCTCAATGCAGTGAAGAGGATCTTCAGATACTTGAAGGGGAAACCTAAACTAGGCCTTTGGTATCCTAAAGATTCACCATTTGACTTGATAACATACACAGACAGTGACTATGCAGGAGCTAACTTGGATAGAAGGTCTACTACAGGAGGATGTCAGTTTTTGGGATGTAATCTTATCTCATGGCAGTGCAAGAAGCAGACTGTGGTAGCCAACTCCACAACTGAAGCAGAATATGTGGCTGCTGCTAGTTGTTGTGGTCAAGTACTTTGGATTCAGAACCAACTGCTGGACTATGGGTACAACTTTTTTGCATACTAAAATATTCATTGATAATAACAGTACAATCTCCATTATTAAAAATCCTGTTTTTCATTCCAAAACAAAACATATTGAGATTAGACATCACTTTATTAGAGATTGTAATGAAAATAAATTAATTCAAATGGTTAAAATCCATACCGATCATAATGTTGCAGACCTACACACCAAAGCCTTTGATGTGGGCAGGTTTCAATATTCAGTTGCCAGTATTGGAATGTTGAATCTCTAACTGTTTGATCTTCAAATGTTTTTGTAAGTTTTGTATGTATTAGTGCTATTATTTCAATCAAAAAGTAAATATGCTGCCAAGTGTTTCAAACTGCTGCTTGTTATACTAAGTACTTCTGGAATCTGCTGTTAGTAGAAATTCAGGTTGCTAAGTATAAATCATGTTGTGATTCTTGTGGAATGGTTTTGGTTGTGTTTTTGTGGTCTTGGATTAAAATTTTGCAGGATTAAGCAAAAGGAAATTATTTGGTTTGATGCAAATTTGGAGTGGATACTGCTACTAACAAACTAAAGTACTACTGGCCTAAAGAATCTACTGCTTGGAATATGCTGCTTGGTTTGAAAGTACAGGGACGAAATCGTAACATTTGAAGTATAAATCCCCAATTGGTTCATTAAATCAGATTTGTGCGCTAAAAAATGTCTCGATCATAAACCTTAATACTCCTATTAACATCCCACCTACAATTTCTTAATTCCCAAACCCTAATTCATAATGTCGACAAGATCCTTTCCTGATAATCACAATTTGGTCGCTATGCTGGATAAACCCATTCCAAAATCAGAAGGGTTTACTAAAATAATTGATTTCCTTAATGCTTGCCCTATAAGGTATGTAACACCCCAACCCGACGAGGGTAAAGATATCACAATATGGTATCATATCAGAACTTTAAATACCATACAAAAGCGGAAGCCTTTACAAAACTTACAAAAGAAAACATAAATAACTTAATAATCAAAATAAATCTAAGATCCCTATATTCAAATCCTGCTCTCAGTTCTACTCTCAACCCAGATCAGCCATCCCATAAGCTCATCTTGAATGCCTAATACCTGCCGCAGGAAAAGAAATGCGGCTGAGCTTACAAAGCCCAGTGAACAGATATAACAAAACGAAAACTAAACAAAAACAGAAATACTAAATGAAATAAAGAAACGAATAACGAAGTCACAGCGGAATGAGGATAATGAATCACTGAGGATTCTGCGGAAACACAGACACACAGAAATCCGGAAGAACAAACAACAAATAAGAACAAACACATAGCATATTGATGACACAAACTGAAGCACATCATAATCAACAGGCAATTAATGAATCAGGCAATTTAAGTACATATAAGTCAAACGAAATACCGAAAGCTAGCAGAAACAACTACTAGAAGTAAACATGTCCTTTACACAAGTCAATTAATCTACATTTAACACACTTATCCAATATCGTAGCAGCGGAACAATAGCAGTCAAACATGGCAGTCACACATACAAATAGAAAACACAGTAGGAAACTATAACTAAATAAGCAAAAGACATAGCATAGCAATTAGCAAGTTATCAAGTCAGATATCATAAGTTAAACCATTTCCCAGATCAAACTTTAGTATAGACAGAATTTAAACATGGCAGATCAAACATAAGCAGATACGAACACCAACGGATAATCAAAGTTCACAAATTATCTAAACAATTATACATAATGAACTTACAGAACAATCAATTATACACTAGCATAATCATCATACAGATCAACAAGGTTACATAATGGTAAACTAACATATAATCAGATGACAACATGCGAATCACATTTAAGCATATTAATCATATCCTAGCATGGCAAACAGTAACATAAACATGTCAAAGCATAAACACATTCAATAAACATATAATAATTCAGTATGTAAATGGAAACATTGACAAATACGGAATCATAAACAGAATATCTAACACAGAAATAACAGATACAGATTTAGTTATCTACCACGAGCCCAGAACATATCATATCAGAAGTAACTTTCTTATTCGGAGGGGTGACCTCAGAATACCTTATATAATATGAGGGGAGACCTCAATAACAAATGGAGTAGCTAGCTCCCAGAACTTGTGAAGACGCGTATTGCACACGACATCATTCACCAGACAAATCATATCAGATAACAGATCAGATCTAGGATGCATCCATACGCCCCAACAGACAGATAGTGGCCATACTATCAATAAACAGATAACAGAAAGGGACGTGGCAGAACATCACTCTACTGCCCTAGAGTCATGTCAGCGGTGCATCACTGACACGGACATGGAACCCCCATGACTAGTGAAATATTGGCTCGGTGCCAAACTAACTTAGGTCAAACAGATTGTCATAAATGACACAGATCATAATTCATCATAAAGGTCAAACAGATTTACAAATCAGAGTTTTCATATCATAAGTTCAAATCAGATGTTTCATGGTTCAATAAACAGAGATTTCAGATAAGCAACGGATCAAACAAATCAGAAAGGGTTCATATCAAATGTTCAGAAATCAAAGGTTCATATCACAGTCACATATCATACGTTCATAATCAGAGGTTCATAATCAGATGTTCATAATCAGAAATTCATAATCAGACATAGCAAGGTTCAACAAACAGAAGTTCAGACAAACAGAGATTCATATAAACAGAAGGGAATCATAGCAATGGCATAGGGAATCCTGATAAGCATAAGGAAATGACAAGAAAAGGAGATCATGAGAAAAACCTTTACTAAAAAGGTCAGAATATCTGTACCTTAACGCAAATGAGGGAAAAGCAAATGAATGAACGAACACGAAGATACGACGCCACGTATTCTTCAATGAATCTACACGGATTACGATTCGTATAATACTTATTAGCTCCTTTTATAAGCTTCTTATGCCTTTGTAAGTGTGTTACTTATTGATATCATGTTTTATCTTTCATTTTCTTAAACTCATATTTGGACCAGACTTTAACGATTTTTATAAAATACTTACTTAGCTCAAATGAAATCAAGCAAAATCCCAGGGGTTCCCATATGATTTAAAAGACTCTCCAAGAATTGGTGAGTTCTATTTCCATGCTAAATGGCCTACGGAAAATCATAAGTCCAGACCGGTCCAGAACTCACCCAGATTTACACACACCAAAAGTATGGCCCCAACAAACACACTCACCCTACTCAACACATCAAACCAAAAGCTACAGGTGTCACACCATATATAAATATCATATCCACCGAAGGAAAAGTTCCAGAACCTCATAGATTAAATACTAAAAAATCATTTACTACATCATAAATTTCAACTCAGCAATTCAGATTCAGACACCCTAACTCCAAAAATATAAAAATCATACTTCCACGTTTGCAAATGATACAAGACTTATTTTTCCAGAAAGCTATTTCAAAGTACTACAATTTAGGGTCAAGAATCACTCAAAAACATGCAAGTATCATCAGATAACACCTAGATGAATCCAACCTAAATTTCAGACCCGTTTTCTCAGCTTTGACACTTAATCTTGTAAAATTCAAAAATACGACTTAGACCACTCCAAATTCGACCAAACCACTTGGAAAACTTAAATAAGACATAAAATAAACTTTTCCCACAAAAACCAAGATTATTGCACTTATAAAATTTGATCTATAACACATACAAATTCGACATATGATGCTGTCCAGTTTTAGGGTCTATTAAAACCAATATAAGCACATGTTTAACCTACCCAAACGCACCCATGACCCATGTAAGCTACACAACCTGATTTAATATCATCATAGCAAGTTTACCATTCCATATTTTCAGTCTTACAAAAATTATATACATCCTTTAACCACCAATAACCATTTTATACGCCCCATGAATTAATCAAACGAACCCTAGTCCCATGATTTTATGTGATTAAAACTATTATTTCATGTGACAGGCTTTTAGTCGTGTATACATGTATTCGAAGGAAGATAACCACACGACCACAACCATGAAACAAAGGAAATTAAGGAGACGAGATGATGGCATAAGATGTTACTCTTGATGCGTATACAAGATGAAACAAGTAACCAGGAACCAAGGGTTTTAAACCCCACGATGGGCAGCAGCATTCACGACCAAGAAAACCCACGACCAGCCATGTAGAACGCCCCCTGGTTGCTCTCCTTGAACCTCCTTTGTGTCGACAGAAGTGGAGAAGAAGTGATAGCCGTCACTTTTGTGTTCTAGGGTTTATTGGAGCGTTTATTTTTTTTTTCTGTTTTGTGGAGCGTACAAGAAAAAGGGGGAAGGGAAATACCGGTCTTGCTTTTGACGAGCCAAGGTGAGGCGTGGGCCAAGTCCAAATTTAATTGGGCCATCAATTAAGTTATAATGTGTTTGTATATTAGGCATTTTCGGTTCATGAAAGTATTAGACGAAAAGTGCATCGATTTCTTTTTGATAATCTTATACATTAGGTTTTAAAATTACTCTTAAGTTAGATGAGATTCGTATTTAATAAGCATAGACATCTTTTACGCATTTCACAATTATTAAGCTTGAGGGGTACACGATTTTTAGGGTTTTACAAGGTATGCATTAACAGTATCCATACTATATATCTTTCCATCGTTAAACAGTTCTGGGCTACTGCTAAGTCAAGAACTATTAATGGGGAAATACAAATTCAAGCTTTTGTCGATAAACAGGAGATAGTGATCACTGAGTCTTCTGTTAGAAATTCCTTGGAATTAGCAGATGACAATGGGATTGTCTGTCTCCCTACTCCTCAAATTTTTGAAGGTTTGGAAAGAATGGGGTATGAAAAGCCTAACGATGATTTAAATTTTTTCAAAAGGCTTTTCTCCCCTCAATGGAATTAGTCCTAAAACAACAGGCTGGAATGAGTTTAGTACTAATATAGCTTCTGCTATTGTTTGCTTGACTCAAGGTCAGTCTTTTAATTTTTCTAAAATGATTTTGGATGGTATGATTAAAAACTGTGGTGATTCAAGTACTTCCTTTTTGTATCCAAGGTTTGTGCAAATTTTTGTTGATAAACAATTTCAAAGGACAAGAACTTATAAAGACACTGTTGGAATCACTCCTAAACCATTTCTCAAGTGTTAGTAATCAATATGTAATAGTTAGCTTAATTAAGGTTTTTATGTTAGTAATTAAGGCTAGGCTCATGTAGAAAGCCCATAAGCCTATGCAAAAGCCCAATAAGGAAAGGAAGGGACTAGATGTGTTGCCCTAGCTCCCTTCCCCTATAAATAGTATTGTAACTCTCATTTGAGAGTTGGCTGTTCATTTTCTCTCAATACCTACGTATATGCTTTCCATATTCATTCGTGTATTGTGTGTTCTTGTTCAACCGATCTCTCCTTCATCTTATTTCTAACATATTGATGCTTGTGTTACAACATGGGAACCTAAGAGTGGTATCATTCGCCAAATAGTTGGGTGAAACGGTTTTGTTTTTTAAGTTTAAGCATATACGTGTAAGTCTCGGTTCTACAACTTTCATACGCTTAAAAACTTTAATTTTTACACTATAAAACTCAAGATTCTTGTCCTTTCAAGGTTATTTGGTGATAAAGTTTAAGTTTTTGGCAAAAAGTTTGAAACTTCACGTGTATTTCATTGTTTTTGAGCTTGGTTTTATTCGTGTGGTCATTCCTACGCGTAAGGTGAAAACAAGTTTTGGATCATCAAGTTTCACACTTTTGTGTTATTTTGGTGATATTGAAGCTTTTTCATCATAAAAATCTAGTTTAGAAACACTTGTGGGCAGAATAATCAGTTTTGGTAGTTTCTACGCATAGCAAAACCCTAAGTTTACGCGTAAGCTCCAAAAGGTTTGATCTTCAGTGTTATTGGTTTACTCAGTGTTTTCTTGCTTGGATAAGCCTAAAAACACTTCGACTTTGGATATATTTTACACTGGATACGTGTAAAGGATTTTTGGGTTAAAACCCTAGTTTTACGCATAAGCATAAAAGCTTACGACTAAACATCTTACGCCTAAGCATTTTTTACGCATAAGCAAGTCTTACGCCTAAGAAAATATTACGCATAATGTTCTTACTACTAAGTCTTTGGTTTACGCATAAGCTAAGGTTTCACCAAGTCTACGCGTAAGCTATTCTTATGCGTAAGCCTCATTGTTACGCGTAAGGTGGTGTTTTTACGCATAAGCTAATTCCTTTGCATAAGATGGTTTTCTACGCATAAGGATACTTCATCAACAAAGTTTCATTCGACTACAAAGATCCATCATCAGCACAAGTTTCAGGATGTCTCAACCACCATACTCTAGCTACTTTCCTCATGTGTATCCTCAACAACAACAACAACAACAACTCCATCAACAACAACAATTTTATCAACAACTACAACAACAACAACAACAACAACAATTTCCTCAAGGAGCAATTCAACCACAAATGATTCAACCACCCCTAGTCTTCAAGTACAACCCTACACAAACTTTCAAAATCAACATCCATCCAGGAATACTATGAAGGAACCCTCTTGGTTTGCAAAGATGTGTGAAGCTTTAAGTAGCCAACAATCCATACATGAAGCTGGATCACTTGATAGACTTCCAATGCTCACTCCCAGAAACTACGATCAATGGGTGATAAAGTTCTTTAGGTTCTGTGATCTAAAGAAGCCACATGGAAAGTTCTTGAAGAAGGTCATCCTGGAAGGTCCATTTCAGATGCCTACTGTCACTGTACCCGGAGATCCGAATGCTAATCCACCAAAAGATGATATCACCAACGTTGTCGGTCTTAATGAACTCACTACTGATCAACTTCTACACTTTGAAGCCGATGAACTGGCAATGCAATACATCCTTTTAGGATTACCCAATCCGATACTTTGAAGTGTTGATGCTCAAAAGACTGCTAAAGCAATGTGGGAGCATATTCATCTTCTCATGGAAGGCACATAACTCAATCAAGAAGACATGGAATCCAAAATCTACTTGGCTTATGAACACTTCATGATTGAACCAGGGGAGACATTAGAGTCATATCATCATCGATTCTCAGACATCATCAATGACTTGGAAAAACATAACATCATTATGCCAAGAATTGCAGTCAACACTAAGTTCCTGAGTAGTCTTGGTCCTGATTGGGAAAAGTATGTCATTTTCATCCGTTAAGCGAAGAATCTTCATCATGCTACATACGGATTGTTGTACGACTATTTGAAGCCCCACCAAAAGGAAGTTGACAAAGAAAGGGTTATCCGTGGACTACCTGTTTCGCCTTCACTTCCGGATAATCAATCTTTAGCTTTGTGGGCTCAAACGTGTTATCCTCAATTCCCTACTTTACAAACTGTCTTCACAAATCCTCCACAACCAACTGCAACAATTACAAAATATGATCCGTCACAGCACCAATCTCAAGAAACTCAATTGGTTTCATACAACAACAACAATGATCAAGCACTTTACAGTGAATCTAATGAGGATATAGAAGCTTTCGATGCATTGCAACAACGGTTTGTCATGATTGCTAGAGCCTTCGGCCGATATTCAAACAAATCCAACAATCGCATTCGTACCTCATCAAACACAAGGAATCAGGCTGTTGTTAACAATGGACGTGTTGAAGTTCAGAATCATGGTAATGTTCGTCAGATGGGCGGTGGTCAAGGGTTTAATGCTATTGGAAGGAATAAATGGGTGCTCCACAACAACGAGCTCAAGTGGTTGATCATGGAAATGCTCAGACTGGGATTAATGGTCTTTGTTGTTATAACTGTAATGAGAAGGGTCATCTGGCTAATGCATGCCCAAAGCCGAGGACAAGAGGCAGCGCTTATCACAAAGAGGCTTTACTCTTGGCTCTTAAGGATGAAGCTGGTGGAACTCTTACCAACAAGGAACAGAGCTGCATGGCAAATGCAGATTCTGATGATGACATGGAGGACTTGCAGGCTAATGCAGTATTGATGCTAATGGCTAACATGCACGAACTCCACATGAGTGATACAGGCCCAATGTATGACACTGACGGCTTGTCTCAGGTACCGGATCAAACTATATTCATTACTGGTCTGATATCTCCGCCAACATATGCATCCGACGAGGATCAGAGTGTTCAACATGAGCCGTCTACATCTCATTCCGATGATAATCAAATAGATACCGTAGTCATATTTGACGATCAAGATGACCTTATGGTTAATACTGATAATCAAGTTGACTCCGTGGTTATATTTGAGGATCTAAATAATGATCATGTTGAGACTCACGTTGAACAAGCTGAACCTTTGTCTAATCCAGATATTGAGCTCATGACCTTACTTCATGACCAAAAATCTCGAATGGAAACATGCCTTGACATCAATAAGCAATTAAAGGATAAAAATGCACTGCTGACTAAGGCCAATGAATGCTTAAAACTTCAACTCAACATTTTTCAAACACAAGAAAAACGTGAAAAAGGTTTTGAAGTCGCTTTTGCTAAATCTTACCAAAACGAAAAATCTTTGGAAAAACAGATATGTGATCTAGTTGCATCTAAGAATGATTTGTTGTCTCAAATAGAACAACTGAAATATGATCATAAACAACAACTTAACGCTCTCACTTTGGAAACTCAAAAAGCCAAGTCTGAGTTGTTAACTTGTCAAAAACAGTTCTGTGAGTACAAAAAGCATTCAAAGAAACGAATAGATGACTATCTTGAAGAAATTGTCGACTTACAAAACAAAATCAAAGAGTTTCGAAATGTTGTTTATAAACATGGTGAGTCAATCACAACTATTCAAAAGTTTACTTTTAAACCAAATCCAAATGGATATGGACCGAATCTTGCTGATTACAAACCAAAGTTTTCAAATAAAGCATTCAAACCAAATCCGCAAGTCTACAGTGCAGAACATATAATTGATGATTCCATTATGAGTGTTGTTGAATATAATCGTCAGGAGGAATTAGATGCAGAAGACGAGAGTCGATCAAAATTAGAAAATGTTGTTTATAACAAACCATTTAACTATTCAAAAGCCATCACTTTCGTCGCACAACAGGATAATTCTCACACACCTTGGGTTATCACGCCTATTTCTGAGTCTTCTAATGGTGGTCCTCAACCCAATACTGCACAAAATAATGGTCCTTTACCTTCACTCAGTGAAGTCAAAACATTACCCGAAAAATGTCAAATTCTTAAATATTTTGAAACATTCATATCGGACATCAAACTTTTAGAACGTGAAATTGAAATCAATTCTGAAATAAAAGTTGAACATTTTCAATCGCCTCATGCGAGAGAACAAAGAGATATTTTTCAGAAAAGAATTTTACCTCATGTCCGAAATTTGAAAATGTGTGCAATATATTGGGAAAGAGATTTTCAAAAGGAGCTTGGACTTATGAAAAGAGTTTTCAATCAAACAGAAACATCAATTTCCAACACAAAACGTAAAAAGAAAATGTTAAGAAAAGATGTTGATCGACTCTTGGAAGATGTTATCTGTGCTAATATCAATAATGTTGTGTTATTACATTCTGTTGCATATGCATTTGATTATATCACTGCTGATTCTGTTGAAAATGTTGAGAATACTGATACTGTGTCACAAATCAAGTCTTTAAAAGTTGAAAATGAGCGTTTATTAAACTAGCTTTCAAATGAAAAACGTCGTCTTCAATGGTGTCAAAAAGATTGTCAAAATCGAGAACTCGCTTTGCAAAACAAAATCAACCAGTTGCATACCAAAACTCTTAATCAAAAAGTGTCAAATTTCAAAATATGAACAAGAAATTTCAAAAGTTAAAAAGGAATATGGTGTCATATTTGATTTACTCAAAAAGACTCGTGATCAAGCGTCAAAAGATGTTGATGATCATCTTGCATATACCAAAGATGTTTTACGACGAAATGGACTCACTCGTTCTGAAAATCAAGATTTGATACACACTATCCATGATCTAAAAGCAGAGTTGGTTAAACTTAAGCAAGATAGGGATAGTAATACAGTAGTAACTGCACCTAGACAGATTCAAATTGACTCTAGAACATCTAATGACAAACCACAAGAAACTAATGTGCTTTCCCTCTACTTAAACAGGAATAGTTGCCTCTTTTCCCAACGCCCGCACTTCACAGCCTAGGAGCAATACAAGGAAGAATAGGAAGTTGCGACGTAAGAAAAGAACAATAAAGATATTTGAAGTAGAAGAACACCTTAGGACTTTGAATAAAACTCAAGTTGCACCCACTTTAGATATTGCGTCTGAAAAATGTAATGAACAAAGTGATGTAACGAATGCTGAATCTTTAAGTACTTTAAATGTTATGTTTGAAGCTTCTTGTGTTGGTTGTCGTAAAAGCATGTCTTCTGGTTGTCATGATAAATGTGTTGCAAAGGCTATCTTGAATCGTAAGCGGAATAATAGAAACCAGAATACCTCTAGGCCCACTAATGCTTCTAAGTCTGTGCTAGGTAAACCACCCTCTAGTGTTCCGGCTACACTCATTGATGTACCCATAGAATCCCCTTCACCTCCTAGGAAGACCTTATCACCTAGTGCATTTACTAAGACCAAAGCTAAGACTAGTTGGAGATGGCAGAAATGGTTACATAATACACTTGGATTTAAATGGATACCTAAAATCCTAAACATGTGTGTTTCAACTATAACTGCTTCGGAATCCTCTAACTCTTCGGGTTCCACATCTACTTCTATTCCATCTGTGTCATATGTGTGTAATGCAGGTGATACAGATCATCCTTTGGATTGTTGATAGCGGATGTTCCCGACATATGACAGGCAATCTCAAACTGTTATCAAACTTTGTTTCAAAGTTCATTGGCACTGTCAGGTTCGGGAATGATCACTTCGCAGCTATCATGGGCTACGGAGATTACATCAATGGTAACATCGAAATTAGCAGGGTTTATTATGTAGAAGGTCTCGGTCGCAATCTCTTCTCAGTTGGTCAATTTTGTGATGGAGATTTGGAAGTTGCTTTTCGGGAGAAAACTTGTTTCATTCGTGATCTACAAGGAAACGGTCTTATGTCTGGTACCTGCACATCAAGTCTTTATACAATCTCCATGCAAGACACGATTGCTTCATCTCCCATCTGTCTACTTTCAAAGGCAACATCTACAAAATCTTGGCTATGGCACCGTCGACTCTCACACTTAAACTTTCAAACCATAACCAATCTTGCACGATACAAACTTGTTGAAGGTCTCCCAAGATTTCGGTATTCTAAAGATCACCTATGCTCAGCTTGTGAACAAGGGAAAAGCACTCGTGCTCACTTTCCTTCAAAGGTGGAACAAAACTCACATCATGTGCTTCATCTTCTTCACATGGATTTGTGTGGCCCGATGCGCGTGCAGACGATTAATGGCAAATGCTACATCTTGGTAATTGTGGATGACTACTCAAGATGGACTTGGGTTTATTTTCTTCGAAGTAAAGATCAAGCTCCACAGATGATCATCACCTTTCTCACAAAAATTCAAGTTCTGTTTCGGAACACAGTCAGACAAATCAGAACAGACAAAGGAGCTGAATTTGTGAATCAAACTCTTCGTGCATATTATGAGAAAGTGGGAATTGAGCATCAAACATCAATTTCACGAACACCGGAACAAAACGGAGTTGTTGAAAGACGAAACCGTACGTTAGTGGAAGCTGCAAGAACGATGTTGATAAATGCAAAACTTCAAGATTACTTGTGGGCTGAAGTCGTGTCAACTGCATGCTATACTTAGAATCGTTCAATGATTACTAAACGCCACAACAAAACACCTTATGAGCTTATCCATAACCGCAAACCGAATCTCAAACACTTTCATGTATTTGGATCCCTTTGTTATCTGAATATTGATCGTGATGACTTTGGTAAGCTCAAAGCCAAAGCTGACATTGGAGTATTTGTTGGATATTGTGAAAACTCTAAGGGCTACCGGATCTGGAATCGTCGTACAAGGGAGATTATGGAAACGATTCATGCAAATTTCGATGAGCTTACATAGATGGCTTCTGAGCATAACAACTTGGAACCCGGACATAACCGTCTAAACTTTCCCCAAACCCCATCATCAGCTGAACCAAGCCTCCAGCTTACTCGTCAAAAAATGAAACAACTATTTGCTCCTCTGTTTAGTGATGATATTGATGAACGTGCTCCAGATGTATCAAACGTTTTCGTTGCTCAACCTGATCATAATCCAATCCCTGATACACCTGCAACAACAACTACCGTTGAGGAAGCACCACCAATTGATTCTACAACAACAGTTGAACAAACCGCATCCAATGACGCTGAACCAGCTGATGATCTTCTGAACGATGAAGTACCCCCACGTGCAGATTATGATCCAAATGCGTTCTTTAATCTGTTTGCTAATGAAACTGCCACACCTGATGTTGCAGAATCATCCACAAGCCATTTGAATCCTCCTAATCTGCAGAATGTATACCAACATCAACCCTCCACACATCGTTGGACGAAAGACCATCCTCTTGTGAACATTATTGGAAACCCGAATCAACCAGTCGTAACTAGACAACGCCTTCAGACTGACGGTGAACATTGCATTTATGCACTCACCGTCTGCCAAGCTGAACCCAAAAATATTAAGGAAGCCATGACATATGAAAACTGGATTGAATCCATGCAAGAAGAACTTAACCAGTTTAAACGTCTTGAAGTATGGGAATTGGTTGAAAAACCAACTGGGGTCTATGTTATTGGTCTCAAATGGATTTGGAAAAACAAGCTAGATACTGAAGGTACGGTAATTAGAAATAAGTCACGTCTGGTGGCTAAGGGTTATAGACAAGAAGAAAGGATTGATTACGAGGAATCATTCGCACCGGTTGCTAGACTTGAGGCTGTACGGATTTTTCTGGCATTCGCGGCTCACATGAACATCACGGTCTTTCAGATGGACGTCAAAACTGCTTTTCTGAATGGAAAACTGAAAGAAACGGTCTATGTTAGCCAGCCAGGAGGATTCGTTGATCCAGAGTTCCCTAATCACGTCGACAAACTGAACAAGGCTCTCTACGGTCTCAAACAAGCCCCTCGGGCGTGGTATGATAAGTTGTCATCCTTTCTTATCGCTAATAATTTCGTCAAAGGATCGGTCGACCCTACACTATTCATACAATATCACGGGGCACACATTTTAATCGTTCAAATTTATATGGATGACATCATTTTTGGGTCAACACATCTAAAGTACTCAAACGCTTTTTCAAAACTTATGAAAAAACATTTTGAAATGTCCATGATGGGTGAACTTACATTCTTTCTAGGACTGCAAGTTCATCAATCACCCCGTGGTATTTTCTTGAGTCAGTCCAAATATGCCCTTGAAATTTTAAACAAAAATGGAATGCAAAACTGTGACACCTATGCCACACCAATGGCACGTACCAAGAAACTGGACGCTGATTTGCATGGGAAATTGGTTGACCCTACCAAATACCGAAGTATCATTGGGTCTCTCATGTATCTAACAGCCAGTAGGCCTGATATTGTCTTTGCTGTATATCTTTGCTCCCGTTATCAGTCGCGACCAAATGAAACCCCACCTCTCCGAGGCTAAAAGAATCCTCCGATACATCAAGGGAACCATTAACTTGGGGATCTAGTATCCGAAGGCATCTGGTTTTGAACTAATAGCTTTTTCAGATGCTGATCACGCAGGTTGCTTAGATTCTCGGAAAAGTACTTCAGGAGCTTTACAATTTCTTGGTGATAAACTGGTGTCATGGCAATTGAAGAAGCAGGATTGTACATCGCTGTCCTCAACAGAAGCAGAATATGTAGCCATGTCGGCGTGTTGTGCTCAAGTCATTTGGATGAGAACACAACTCAAAGACTATGGTTACGTATTTGATAGAATCCCGATGTACTGCGACAATCGAAGTGCTATTGCGATCTCGTGCAACTCTGTTCAACATTCAAAATCAAAGCACATCGATCTTTGATATCATTTCATCAAAGAGCATGTGGAAAAGGGTACCGTTGAATTATACTTTGTGGGTACTGAATACCAATTGGCAGATCTTCTCACCAAAGCCTTAGCTCCTGCTAGGTTTACTGAGTTGGTCCACCGAATTGGTATGAGGTGTTTGACTCCAGAAGAGCTGGATGCACTTTTAAAACAATCTTAAAACCAGTCAAACACCAAAACCTCTTTTGTAAATATTTTCTCAAAAACAAAAGACAAAATCAGAAAATCTATAAAATACAAAAATATTCTTCTCTCTAAATTTCCTTCAACATGGCAAGTACAAATATTCCGTCAACACTTTACTCTTTCAAAATTCAGTATTTTCATGGTCAAGTGTTGAGGGGGAGAAAGTAAATATTTTATGTTTCATAAAACCTTGTACTTGCATGTTACCTAATATCGGTTGTATCTTTGATAATGGTGGACTCATTTCTGGTTTATTGACACTCCCCGGACCCAAATTTGTAAAATTTCTCTATTTCTAAAGTCGAGGGGGAGTGTCGTCAAGTTTCTTTCCAAATATCATGCTTAACGTAACGAAAATGGAAGTTAAGGGCGTTGGATGAAAATAATTGAGGTGGAGGGACCAAAGTTGTTAAAAGTTTAAACTAATTTTTATTAAAACTCTCCACCTAAAATTCAAAAACACATTAACTTCAACATTTATTACCACAACCTACCAATCTGTAACGTATTGGATTTCACAAGCACATAAACAATCACGAATATGGGCGAATATATGATTTTAGAGAGAGAAAGTGGGATATTCTAGTAAGAGAAACTCATGGAAGGTTAGATTCTAAATGAACATCCAACCCTCTCCCTTGTGGGGAGAGGGCTATTTATACAAAGAAGCACGCCCTCCTACGGGCTGTGGATCAGACATACAATGGGTAAAGACCTGTCCTTCCTCCACGGTGTTGCACTAGACTAAACTAAGCTAATAACTAACTAACAATAACATAATAAATGATATGTCTACGAGCTAACTTAAGCTAGATTATATTTGGGGTGACCGATGCTTCACTATAGAATTTCCAATTCCTAACAATCTCCCCCTAAGGGAGGTCACCCCATGATTTACATTTTAGCATCCTAGCATTCTAATTAATCTTCAGTCTTGAGCTCGTAGACTTCATATCATCCAAATATTCGAACTTCGTGCTTTTATGGTGATATTGTACTAATCCAACTATAATGAATATTAAGTGAAGGTTATAGAGCAGATCCACATTATGATGACCTTTGAGCTTTATATGAGATTATCAGCCACAGTTGATCTCAGCATCACACATTGTTGTGTTGCCCTCATATGATGTAGTGACAATTTGACCGACATGCTCACATTCTGGAACATGATCTCTTCACATCAGAGTAACGGAAGCTTTAGTTGATTCATGATATTTGCAGCAGCGTAGCAGAAGCATAGAGTGAAAATATCAGAGTCGTTGATGCACTTATCATGATTTCTTTAGAAATGAATGTGTTGTGTAAGCATGCGGCTATGGATTGACCTCTCCATTCTGATCAGCTGCAAACGTTGGGCGTACCTGCATAAAACAGTTAGCAATAAAGTGCACGAAAGTGTCTTTGATCACTTTCGTTGAATTGAGGTACACGGCCCACAGTTCCCCGTTGATCAGTACAAGTACTGCCTGTGATCAGGTATAATTCCGAAGAATCTCCTTGACAGGGTTTCGTAGCTGCTCTAGCTGTTCTCAAACCGGAACGTCTCATAGAAGACAACACGGAGTGAGTGAACCAGCGAATTTGAGATTCACTGATTGATGAAAAGAGATTTGAAAAACAATCGTGTACTGCTCAATATAAAGCGTTTTTGCAATACAACGAAGGTTTTAATGAAAATCTATTACCAATCATAAACACCCTTTTAATTTTGAAAAATTAATACACAGTCGATGTGCTAGAGAAAAGAATTTTAAGCACACCGACCAGTTTTTAAAGGTATCCGTCAATCCATAACCTGAACCAGGATTGATTCATAAATTTGAATCGCTCCATTGTTTCTGTTCAGTTGTCACATGGTTGATCTATTGAATGGATCTTACATGCCACCTACCAAGAGCTAGTTTGATGTTGGCTCTAGAAGGCTTTCCATCTTCATTGTGAATATGTTTGCATATCACTCAGATGTTCTGGCAATACCACAAGGATAATGAGTAGGACTCTTAAGATATAATCTCTCTTTCCACATTGTGTGAAACAGAGAGTCTTCATTGATAGTGTCCTAAAGAGATTTATTTGATGATCTCGTGGCTCTAGACTCAATTGGGCACATTTGGTTCCAATGCCGGAGACTAGGGAGAGGGTCTCCTTCTTCAATATCAATAATCTCTAAGAGAAAGTCGATAGATTATGTAGGTTCCCCGTGAGAATGAAACAAGCCCTTTAAAGAGGAACTTGAGTAGCTTGGGAAGTTTAGTGCAGTGCGTCACTGGGTCCATGACGTCTTGTCTTCAATACCGGCGTTACCTTAGTAACCACCAGTAGCATATGTATTGAACCCGGTTACTGCCCTAAGGTTGAATTATTGGAGGGCTATTACTTTTCACCCTTTTTCATATTCAATTCTTTTTCTTTCTTCAACCCCTTCAGTGCTTACCGAGACTTCATTACTAGAACCTTGTTGGGTTTATTCCAGTACTAGCTCTGTCTCAGTCCGCACTCTTCCCATGTCTCACTTTTCTCCTTTTTTTCATCATACCTAAGGACTTCTACACTATCTAGTGGATTGTCCCTGGGTAGATCCCTCCGGCTCTGGCGGGATCGTGGGAACGAATACCTAACCTAACCATCCTTATAACACCATACATAAAGTAAATTTGGTCGGTCTATTTGGTATTGTACATTCTTCCATGAAACCAATTGAAAAATCATTTGGAAATTAAATCAAGGTACTTGTGATACGAAATCAAAGCATTATGTACCTTAAAGTTTTGATCATTTTGAAATGCTCCCCCTCAACATGTGCATATGATCTTGAAATTGTTTAGCACATGGGGGCAAGAGTTCTTTGACATAATTTCTTGATCACTATTTCCGTAGAAACAACCATTTGATTTTCTTGGTAAATTCTCCCCCTCAATATGTGCATAGGATATTTGAAATCATTTTATCACATAGAGGAAAGAGATCTTTTGAAATACATCCATAATTACCAAACATTTAGAAACCATTTAACACTCAATCAAGGTACATTATGTTAAAACATAGAAATCTTTGTACCCTGAAGGTTTATATTTGTTTTAAAATGTTCCCCCTTAATATATGGTTCGAGATTCGAAAAAAGTTTAGCACATATTAGAGAGCAGTATGCACTTTGAGACAAAAATGGTCACCTTTTATCATCTTTCATATTTATATCACATTTTCTCCCCCGATCAAAAATTTCAAATCCTTTGAGATTTTGGATCTCAAGTGATTTAAATATGTATGAAACAAAACTTTGTTGGAGAAAAATGTGTCCGGTTTTATATGATCTGAAGTGGACTACACTGAAGTTCCCTTTTTAGATAAAAAGGGAAACCACAATACATAACCTATCATTACAACATACATTATAGTTGTTCATAGTACAGACACCACATTTTACACATCAAAAATACAAAATAGAAACTACTTCCGGAAGGTGTCTTCATTCAGTTCTTTGAAGCAGCTTGTAGTGACCTTCACGAAGTCTACCACCCACAAAACTTTCAAGGCTGCGATAAATCATTCTAGTCTTTAATCTTCGTCCGATTGCAGCAATGAAATCTTCACACATCTTCAAGTCCTGTTCAGACCAGAATCTTGTTTTGTTCCACGGCTTCAGATCAATTTTGATTTGCTTTACTCTCGAGTTCAATTCTTCTTCGACCATCTTGAGAATTCCATCGCTGTACTTGAAAAGCTCGCACAGTCTCATTAGCATACGAGACCCGTATCTGTCGGTAAAGATGATGGCTCTAGGTGTGTCAATCACTTTATATTCGTGATGAAATTGAAGTCCTGAGGCTTCCCATTGCGGTCTTGTTAGGTTGACGCGGGTCTGGTAGCTTTCCATTCCTAGCTGAAAATCCCCAACTCTTTGTCGAATGACCAAGCCTCTGATCCAGAGATTGACAGCAGCCGAGAGAGCCTTCTTCTCACGAACAGGTAGATGGTCAAGGTGTCCTTGGAGGTTCAGAAGATAGAGATCTTCAAAGTCATTTGGCAACAAATGTTTGAAGTCGTTTTCTTCTATAGTATGCTCTTTGAAGTCTGCGCTTCGAAGAACAATCTTCTTCAGGTAATCATAGCCATAGATTGAGAAGATCTCTGCACTGATAACACTTAGAATACGCAGCTTGGATCGTGTGACAATCAATACTTTCAGGTCATTTCTCGACACCGTTCATGTCTCATTATTTCAACATTTTTAGTAAACTTGGTTTACTTGTTTCAAATTCGCGTAACCTTGGAGGTTTAGCGGCGAATTCATGATCATGACATCACGTACATTTCATATGGACTATGATTAGTCTACATTTCATTGACATCATGTGCATCTCATTAATTCATTCACGACATTTCATTTTCACTTGCAACGCGTAATTTTTATTTAATAATTTTATCGCGTGAGTTTTTATTTTGATTATTTAACCCGTTACTTTCAAAAATGATCCCGAGGTATTTTTAAACTTACATTTAGTTCATAAAAACTATATTTTTAGTTTTCCTAGTGTTTCAAATTTATTTGGCATTTTAATCGTTAAAGTTTAATTATTACGTCGTTTTCTTAAAAATTTTACGATAATTATTTTATCACCCGATTTTCACAAGGAAAGTATTTTTACAATTTTTATCATCTCAATACAATCTATTTTGACTTATTAAAAACTTACTTGCACCAAAAATTCCCATTTACCTTATAAATTGATTAATACTTACACAATTACTACATTTTCATCAAAGTCTTACCAAATTTTAACACAAGTTGCAAGTAATAGATTTAAAAAAATAAAAAATAAAAATAAATATCTTGAGACAAACCCTCCCCAAAAACCGGCCATAGGGGAGGGCTTGCATTAAATGGATGTATGGTATATGTTTTTCTCATAATTTCACTCAAATCTTAAAGTCTTACTTCACATTCATTATTTCACATAGTTCTAGTGTTAAGCAAAATATTTTCTCTCTTCCTTTTGTGTTCTCCAAACCGGCCACAATAACAAGAACCAAGGGATCAAAATTTTCTTCAAGATCAAGTGTGTTTATCAACCTAGATCATATCCTTTTTATGGTTTTGAAATAAAAACCAAGGATATTTAAGTTAATCCTTTGTTACCTAGCACCTCTTCATTTTCACTAGTAAGCATATTCTTATCATTTTCAAGTTTCCTCTTCATTTTCATATGTTTCTTATCATTTTTGGAGCTTATATGCATGTTATGTGATTTATACCATTTATTTCAAGATTTTAGAAGTTATATATACAATATGGTCATCCTATAATTACTCCCATGGTATTCTTTGGTCTTGATGGTGATTAGGAACCCATGACACCCTAAGAAGGTGTATGGTAGGATTAGATTAGCTTTGGAGTTGATTTGAAGGGATTAGAATAGGTTTTGTCCGAGAAAAACTATTTTCGATAACTATATTTTACGTTCTGTCCTTAATCCGAATTTCTGGAAAAACCAACAGTTGGTACGACCTTTTGGCCTTGATATTTAGAAAATATACTTTAAAACGAATCCGTGGCCTTTTGAACGGATAAAAACGGAGTTATAACGAAGCCGTGGTGAATTTTTAAAGTTTGACGACGAAATGTACATTTTTCAGAAAATTTCAGCATGCAGTTTTTACATATTTCGGGTCAAAAACGAGCCTTAAGCTTCACAAATTATTTCGACTAGTCAAAAATATATTAGTTTACTTCGATACGAAGCTAAGAACATATATTTCGTAGAAAACGGATTTAAAACGACAAATATATGCACGTTTTTATAAAGTTGCCGTAACTATTATTTTCTGAAAAATTATATTATTTCTACGTTACAAGTATTTTATTAGCTGTAAGGGCTATGTTTGCGGCAGTTTTTAACCATGATGTGAAACTTTTTGTAACGAAGTGTCTTCTAGTAAAATCAAGTTCATCGGCCATATTTTTCAAAACAAAAAGCCGTTTGTCAAGCGGAGTCATAGTAAATTATTTACGGATGTTCAAACATTGGCCGAAACTTATTTTCTGCACACAATTAGCAAAAACCACCATCTTTAGCCTTTGATATCTTTATGATCGAGACCTTTTGGACGAAAACTCCTGAACTGAAACTTTTAGATATCGATATAAACTTTCCAAAACCGTCGAGTTCGTTCTCTAACGATCGACGTACACCGTTTTACGACTACTTTTCCGGAGTCATTTTTGTTAATTTCATGATTTTTCCGACGACATTGTTTTGCGACGAAAAGTAGTAATTTCACCAAAAATCGTTATAAAACCATTGTAGGATGACATTTTGACGTAAAAACATGTAAAGTCATTTTTGAAGGGTCAAGACGTCAAAAGAGTATTTTTCGACGACGAGTAATATTTTCAAAACCCGTAAATGGTATAAATAACATACGAAGTGCATGCATAACATTACATTGCAACTCATGACATATCATATCATTGATAATAGGTCCCGGTTGACGCATTACATTATACCTCAGTGTACTCACTTTTGCCGTTATTCCAGTTTATCCAAGTGAGTTTTCATAGCCCCGTTTTACATGCTTTTTACATTATTTCAAACCTACGGGGGAGAATACATTGCACAACATTTTTATTACGATACGAAGTATGTTAAATTCATTTACATTGCTTGAGTTACAAAGTTGCCAGTTAAAAGTCCCCATTTCAAATGCATGAGCCGTTAATTTGGAAAGCGTGTGTGAGTGGATAGATCTATCGAGGGTGACGCCTCCATCCGGGTTGGTGAATCCCAATTGTCATACGGATGCATTTCATTCATAAACATTACCAGAGTTGTTTGGCAAGACACTCTTTTGGGGCGTACATTAGTCAGAAGCTTCGGTATCATGCGCTTAAGCAATTGTAACATTTTACGTGACATGATTGTCATGCCTAATCTATACTTGCGTAGTCGTATAAAACATTTACATAAACCTATGATTTCTCACCAACATTATTGTTGACCGTTTTTAGCAATGTATTTTCAGGTAACTGAGGCATTCGCATCATGACATGGTTTAGGGACCTATATTTTGAGTTGCGGCGTCGACTTACATTATGTACATTATGGTACTTTAATTCAAAACATCGTTTGGATTTGTAACATGGATGTATTTTCGCAAACTTTGTAAACCTTTTGGGACCGATGTTGTACTCTGATTGTTTTTATGAAATATCCAACGATGTGTTTTTTTTAAAACGACACTTTAGGTCGTTCAATATAACTGTGATGTGGTGCTATGACAGTCAATCCCCAGAAATTCCTTTCCGCTGCAAAACAGGTAAATTGGGGGTGTGACAGATCGAACAACTCTACGACTCTTTTTAGCACTATGTCTATCAATGTAGAATTTCTTCTTCTTGAACCACCAATGAGAAATGCCATATGAGGCAGCAATGTCATACTCTTGTTCTTTGTCTGCCCAGAATTAATCTGGTACCATCTGTTCAAGACCCTGATCAGTGTAGGTAGCAGCTTTCATCTTCGAAATCGATAAAGCTGGTCTTCTTTTAGTAGTACGAGCACATAGATAGTCCAGGTCATGGTTGAAGAAGAACTCTGATTGAATCGTCACTTGACCAGGTTCACCACCGAGAGGAAGAGGCTAGTTCACATTGAAACGACTGATCTGCTCACTGACTTGATCATTCAGCATCTTATGACATTCTTCCATCTGGTATTGAAGCTGATTGACATCTGAGTGGAAGACTTTTACGATTTCAAATGCTGGTCCTTCAAGATCCTTCGGAGTGATAGACGAGATTTTCTTCTTTTCACAAAACCACTTAATAAAGCTGCCCATATCTCCAGTGATGTGAAGAAGAGAGTCTTCAGCTGGGGCTTCATAGTTGGTAGTGATGGTTGATGCCCAGTTGTTGTCAGAGATCATCGTATCAGACTCTGGAATGGACCATGAAGGTTCATGAGTTTGAGGTCTTTCTTCGGTGAGCCAGCTTTGAGTTATGTCTTTTGAATGAGCAACTCTAGAGGTTTTAGCGCGTTCACCCGATATGTAGGCATCAAACCAATCCTCTTCTTCAGGTGGCTTAGGGATATGTTTTGTGGATGCATCATCATCATCAGATTCTGACTCTGCCGTGACATAAGACTCTTCATGTAGTACCTGGTCTTCCGGGATAGTGGAGAAGGTGGGTGAAAACCTTGAATCAACCGTGGTCCATGCTGCAGACTTCTTCTGAGTACCCTGTCACCGGATGAGCTGGATTGATTTGAAGGTTTTGGAGGAGATGTTGGTGGTTGTGGTGAAGGTGTAGTGGTTGTACCAGAAGATCCACCAGCACCAGAAGTTCCAGCTCCGCCAGTTGGTGGTGGAGGAGGTGGTGGTGACTTGGGGCCTCCAGACATATCCTTTGATTCCATCAGAACAATCCTTCTTTTCTTCTTAGCCTCCCTTTCACGAACATCCACTACAAACTGCTGATAATCATCACGCCTTATAGATTCATCGAGAGCCTCGTATAATTTCTTATGAGTAATGTGCAAATGCTCTTCTGCATCATACATTCTTTCTGAGAGAACTGCTCTCATGTCAGAGATCGGCAGGTCTTTAAATCGTTGAAGTAATGGAGCTTTCATTTCCCATTCAACCGCATCTTTAATATCTGCTTCTATTGCCTTTGTTACAACTTCATTGAGGTTAAGATTCTCTAGCTTTTTGACACAACTATCAAGATTATTGACAACTATAGGAAAGTGCTTCTCAATAGTTGCAATATGTAACATGGCCTCTTCGAGCAATTGCTCAGTTGTTTTGACAGGAGGAGGTGAGGCAGGAGGTGGTGAGGCAGGTGGAGTGACGGCGTCACTGATAGTGACAACTTGTAATGGATCATTAGCGGGTTCGGGTGGTGGAAGTACAGTTGTCTTAGCAGGTTCGGGTGGTGGAAGTGCGGTTGCATGTGTAGGTGCTGACATCGGAGGAATGGTTGATGTGTCTTGCTGGATGTCGACTGTATACATGGACTCAGCTTCCTCTTTCTCATCACTTTGCTTATAAGGCTCATTATGTGAGGGTTTGTCATTTAAGAACTGATCACCAAATGAGAGATCAACATCTAGATTCTTCAATGAAGATAGAGAACCTGTAGACATGTTTGTTTCTTCCATGTGTCTGTGTTCATCAGATCTTGACTCAAGAAACTCCTGTGAGTCTTTCAGTAATTCGTTTTCTTCATTCTTATCTGATTGGGTATCATTTGATGCAAGTGTATCTTCCTGTGTTTCGGATACCTCCTTTTCTGTTCCAGTTGGTTCTTGAGCTGAAGATGATTCAATGCTTCTTTTCTTCAGCTCAAATTGGGTGGTAGTTCTTAACGGTGACGAAGAGAAGGTCAGAAGCATGTGAGCGGCTTGTTCAGCTTCTACATCATCAATTCCTTTCCCTTTGTCTTGTGTGATTGAAGTTGTTTGACGTGGCATTGGCTCCGGTTCTCTTATCACAACACCTCCAACTGGTGGACTCATGTTCTGGCTTTCCAGGCTTTGTTTAATTCCTTGTTGCAAAGCAGCATTGTCTTCATCAATCAATCGTCTGTCACCCTTTGGACCCTCGGTTCATCCAACATTCTCCTTTTCAACATCATTCTTCCTCTTTTTCTGATTCTGTGATGAAGTGTCGGTAGATTGAGATCTATCACGTCTCTTCTTGGGAAGGGCGACATATGAGGTTTTAGTGCTAGAAGTAGACTTTGTAGGCTTGGGTTGTAAGGGGTCGGGAGCGTCATCAACATTAGATCTGGATGCCCTTTTCTTGAACATTCTGAAGTAGTATGTCTTCTCAATATCATCTGTGAGTAGTGCATCAGGAACTGGCATTCCAAAGACCTCTTGATTAACACCTCTGGCAACATATTTGAGGTTACCGAGAACAAATTCATCCCTAGCATTATGGAGGACTGATTCACTCATAGGATTAAAGTTATGCGTCTGTTGCAAGAACTGGATGACAAGCTTTGAGAATCTTATGCTAGGAATCACAAGTTTGTGTACTTTCTTTCTTCCTTGAGCTTGATTCTGAACATTTGTTCTATCGGTGATGAAAGTGTGCATTGACAACGAGAATTCTTCCCAAATACGTTCCGAGACATCAATGTTTACCCCTTTGACGAGACCTCATAAGATTTGCAGAATAGGTATCCTCACTTTATCGAACCCTGAGGTTTTGCCAGATAAGCATAAGTTGAGAATAGTAGTAATGGCTCTCCACGGTTGATACATGTATCCGGTGATGAAATCTGAAGCCCTTGTAACATTAACTTGATAACCCAAATCATTTAGAAAGTCTATTAGTTCTTTCGCACTAGGTGGAGGAACAAATTGTTTGGTGGGGTCACATGGTGTGATTCCTAGGGCCTTACTGAGAATGTCAGATGTGATTTCAAATTCCTTATCATCAAGCTTGCAGGAATAAGTGGCAGCGATCTTGTCCCATGTGATGGTGTTCCAAAATTGTTGTAGGTAAATGGAAGGGATCGTGCATTGTTTGGTTAGGGCACTAAAGAAGTTAGTGTTTTTAAGAATATCAATAGCCACCTTGAAGATTGGATTTTGTTGAATCCTTTCCATGTCCACATAACAGTTACTTTTCCCAATCTCTACCCATTTGTCTTTTGGAAGAATTTCATTGTCTGTAAGAACAATGGATGGAGTAGAGGTAGCAAGGTTCTCGGATGAAGTTGTGTTAGCCATTTGAAATTCTGTAGAAACACACAGACAACAACAGTGTTCGAGAGCATGTTAGATTAGACATGGTTAGCTGAAGAACTTTTAATGCAACCTCATGACACAAGCACAAAGAGTAGCAAACATGACTGATTACCAATAATCAGATTGACATGCTTAGAAAATAGATTGAGATGCTTTAGTAAATTTTCAAAGTAACAAATCATTTTGACAAAGTTTTTGAGCCAAAATAGTTAAAAACAAAATTACTATAACAGGTTTTCATGAGACAAGATGCTATAGTGGAAGTGTTATAACAAGTTGTTAAAACAAGTTGTCAAATCAAGTCGCTACAAGAGAAACCAGAGACAAATTGCTTAAACACAAATTGTTATAGCAAGTCGCTATGAGTGATTTGTCAAGACAAGTCGCTACAGGAAAAACCTGAACCAAGTCGCTATCATGAAATTATTACAACAAGTCGCTTTAAACAATTTGACAAAGCAAGTTGCTACAAAAATTAGTGACAAGTCACCATTGTGAAAATGATATAGCAAGTCGCTAACTTGTCAAAAAAAATCGCTATAAGAAAAATACTTAACAAGTCGCCTTTATGAAAACGTTTAAGCAAGTCGCTAACTTGTCAAGACAAGTCGCTATCAAAAGTTACAAGGCCAAGTTGCTACAATTCGTATCACCCAGTTACAAAGCAAGTCGCTAGCAAGAATGTATTAAGATATCACAACTCGCCATGAGGAATCTATGAACCAACTCGCTACCAAGATAGATTATCAGGTAAGTCGCTACCAAGAATCTTGACAAAACATACGCATAACACCACAATCCAATCAACATATGTAGCCATTACAATAACACAATCAAATCGCTACAATGAACAAGTACAATCAACCCACAAGCATAAACAAGATCAGAAACACAACCCAAAAGGAAACACATACGAGAGATACAACAATTTGCGCAAAGACCCATTTAAACATACAAATGGATCTTCACATCAATCCTAGTGAACCCAAACAACACCTAATTATATCAAGTGTTCCCATTTAAATGAATCCATTAACAAACCTAAATGAAGGGGTCAATTGTCGAGGATCAAATGCACGTTGGAATCTGTTAAGAGAACTAAGTTAGGGGAGGTATATAATCTACATGTTTTGAAACAAAAACGTTGACATAAACCTTACCACAAGCAAATCGCTAGCAAGAAATGGTCACGAGAGAGAAAACAAGGAAAACTTTTGAGTTTTTGAAAATATGTAACTTGAGACAAGTCGCTAAGGGTTAAGAATGGATTTTCAAGTTTACTAAGTTCACACTTTCAGTCCCTGTACTTGTGCAGAAAAGGCAACTAGCTAATTAAGATTAAGGACAAGTCGCTACCCGTTAGTAAAGCCAAGTTGCTATCCCTGATTAAAGCAAGTCGCTATCTATCTAAATTTGTACTATTGACACTTTCAGTCCTTGTACTGATCAGAATGCATGCAAATACAGTGGATAAAAAGCATTCATGTTGAATAATATGACAAGTACCAAAAGTGACATAACATAGATAAGCTATCTAACACAGTGGACATAACGAATCATGACTTAAACATGCAGCAGCACACAATACATATCAAACAATGATGCAGAGTGAAACGAGACAACTTGAAATATTCTCCCCCTCAATCAATGTCACCAATGAACATTGATTGAATTCTAACCCCCCGTTATAAAACTAGAGTATATCTTTTGTTCGAACTTCATCTATGGTCCCGTGTCATTATTGAATGACATTTCTAGGACCGTAGATGTTATCGATTACAAGAGATACATCTTTTATCTGATTGTGGGTGAAGATATAATTAATAATTAAAAAATGATTTTGATTTTGATTTTTTTTATTATATTTTTTTAAATTCAAGTGAAAACTAATTTGTACACTGATTCATGAGAACGAGTCCTGATTCAAGTCGAACAGGAGTCAAAGTACGAGGTACATCAATTCTGACAAGCTACAAATCCTGAGTGAGAAATCTTCATTTCTGATGGAAACCAGGTCATGATGTTCATGATTGAATTGAGCATTGTACCTGAAAAAGACTGAGGACACTTTGCACTAGAAGCACATGTAGTATTGCAAATAGATGAGTTAGTGACATGAGTATCCTCACTATTGGATGTTGCACAGTTTGGTCTGGGAGTGTCATTAATAGAAATCCCTTTAGGTTCAAAATTCTTGAAGATTTTTCCTGTAGGCATCCACTTAAGGCAAGATCTAGGTATGTATGTCCGTTTTGATCCTGAAAACTTAAATAATCTTGTAACATATTGGATTTCACAAACACATCAAATCATGATCAAACGGGGCGTATACAATAAGGTTTTAGAGAGAGAAATAGTTAGAGGTTTGGGAACTTAGTGAGAGAAAATGAAAGTATTATTATGAGCTCCAACCCTCTACCTTGGGAGGTAGAGGGTATTTATAGTCTTACATAAAACGCCACCTACGGGCTGTGGATCAGGCATACAGTGGGTAAAGACCTGTCCGTCCTCCACGGTGTTACTTAACTAAATACTACTATACATTAAATAACTACGACTACGAGCTTTATAACGATTACGTATACTTGAGGTGACCGACACTTTAATAACTGGATTTACAAAATCCTAACAATCTCCCCCTAAGGGAGGTCACCTTAAATTACATTGAATACAAAAAGATATTACATTAAGATTGTTCTTGGATTCTTGTACATGTTCTTTGCTCAGTAGTTCGTAGTCATTGATTCTTCATATTTGCATGTTTGGTTAATCCAAATGGAGGTCTTTAACTGATCTACGTGATAATGAGTTTTGAGCCAGCATTGAGATCATCAGCTAACCTAAATCTCTGACTCTTCCATTGTGGTGTTGATAGTATGTGATGTTGTGACATTTGGACCGACATGCTCACATTCTGGATCATGATATCTTCTCATCAGAGTAGCGGAAGCTTTAGTTGATTCATGATATTGGCAGCAGCGTAGCAGAAGCATGGAGTGAAAATATCAGAGTCGTTGATGCACTTATCATGATTTCTTTAGAAATGAATGTGTTGTGTGAGCATGCGGCTATGGATTGACCTCTCCATTCTGATCAGCTGCAAACATAGGGTATACCTGCATACAACAGTTAGCAATAAAATACACGAAAGTGTCTTTGATCACTTTTGTTGAATTGAGGTACACGACCCACAGTTCCCCGTTGATAAGTACAAGTACTGCCTGTGATCAGGTATAATTCCGAGGAATCTCCTTGACATGGTTTTGTAGCTGCTCTAGCTGTTCTCAAACCGGAACGTCTCAAAGACGACAACACGGAGTGAGTGAACCAACGAATTTGAGATTCACTGATTGATGAAAAATGATTTAAAAACAATCGAGTACTGCTCAATAAAATGTTTTTGCAATACAACGAAGGTTTTAAGAGAAATCAGTTATCAATCATAAACACCTTTTATTTTGAGATATTAATACACAGTCGATGTGCTAGAGAAAAGAATTTTTAAGCACAACGACCGGTTTTTCAAAGGTATCCATCAATCCATAACTTGAACCAGGATTGATTCATAAATTTGAATCGCCCTATTGTTTCTGTTCAGTTGTCACATGGTTGATCTATTGGATAGATCTCACATGCCACCTACCAAGAGCTTGTTTGATGTTGGCTCTAGAAGGCTTTCCATCTTCATTGTGAATATGTTTGCATATCACTCAGATGTTCTGGCAATACCAGAAGGATACTGCGAAGGACTCTTAAGATATAATCTCTCTTTCCACATTGTGTGAAACAGAGAGTCTTCATAGACAGTGTCCTAAAGAGATTTATATGATGATCTCGTGGCTCTAGACTTAATTGTGCATATTTGGTTCCTATGCCGGAGACTAGGGAGAGGGTCTCCTTTTTCAATATCAACAATCTCTAAGAGAGAGTCGATAGATTATGTAGATTCCCTGTGAGAATGAAACAAGTCCTTTTAAGAGGTACTTGAGTGGTTTGGGAAGTTGTAGTGCAGTGCGTCACTGGGTCCATGACGTCTTAGTAACCACCAGTAGCATATGTAATGAACCCGGTTTCTGCCCTAAGGTTGAATTATTGGAGGGCTATTTCTTTTCACCCTTTTTCATATTCAATTCTTTTTCATTCTTCAACCCCTTCAGTGATTACCGAGACTTCATAGCTAGAACCTTGTTAGGTTTATTCCAGTACTAGCTTAGTCTCAGTCCGCACACTTCCCGTATCTCACTTTTCTCCTTTAATCATCATACCTAAGGACTCTACACTGTCTAGTGGATTGTCCCTGGGTAGATCCCTCCGGCTCTGGCGGGATCGTGGGAACGAATACCTAACCTAACCATCCTTATATCACCATACATAAAGTAAATTTGGTCGGTCTATTTGGTATTGTTCATCTGCCATTGGAACCAATTGAAAACCATTTGAAAATCAATCCAGATACTTGTGATATATTATCAAAGCATTTTGTACCTGAACTATTTTTGATATTTTTAGAAAAATAGAGCTCCCCCTCAACATGTGCATCATGTATTTGAAATTGTTTTGGCACACGGAGGCAAGAGGAAGTATTCACTTTCTGTTAGGAATTGGAAATTCTATTGTGAAGCATCGGTCACCCCAAGTATAATCTAGCTTAAGTTAGCTCGTAGACATATCGTTACTTGTTAGTTTATTAGTTAGTTATTAGCGTAGTTTAGCGTAGTGCAACACCGTGGAGGAAGGACGGGTCTTTACCCATTGTATGCCTGATCCACAGCCTATAGGAGGGCGTAGTAGTTTGTATAAATATCCCTCTCCCCTCAAGGGAGAGGGTTGGATGTTCATTTGGAATCTAACCTTCCATGAGTTTCTCTTTCTAGAATATCCCACTCTCTCTCTAAACCATCTAATTATACGCCTTATTTGTGTTTGATTGTGTGTTTGTGAAATCTAATATGTTACAAATGGTATCAAGAGCCATGGTTTGATCATATCTCTTACATATCCTTGGATTTCTAGTGGATTTAGATGGTTTTTGAGTTTGAGAAAGTTTAGTGGTTTTTGCATCATTTGGATCATTCCTAGTGTTAAAGTTTGAATTTTGGATGTACTTTTGTGTTTAGAATCATTGTAAGTGCTTGGGTTTTGATTTGGTAAGCTTGAATCTCTGTGGTTGAGCTTGTTTTGGATTGAAAAGTGTGTTTTTGAAGTTTTTCTTGGTAGCGACTTGGTTCTCGTAGTATTTTTCATCGTAGCGACTTGCTTCAGTAAAAGTTAGCGAGTTCAGTGTCAGTTGTTAGCGACTTGAGCATAGCGACTTGTCTATTGAGACAAGCCGACAAATAGTACAAGTTAGTGGATTCTCCACTACGGCTAGCGACTTGGTGAGGTTAGCGACTTGCTTCATAAATTGTTAGCGAGTTGTAGTGTAAATTGTTAGCGACTTGTTACTAGCGACTTGGATCTTAGCGAGTTGTTCTTTAGCAACTTAACTGTGTCTAGCGACTTGGTGCTTAGCGACTTGTTGTCATAATTCTTAGCGACTTGGTGTTTAAAGACTTGTATTCTAATTCGTAGCGACTTGGTGTTATGGTTCTTGGCGAGTTATCTTGTTAGCGACTTGTCTATATAGAAATTTGGTAAATTGATGCAAGTTACTCATATCTAATATCCATCAAAACAATGTCTTACATCACTGACCCTTTAATCTCCAAAGTGCGTGAACTTTATGATTCCTCACAGAACAATGAAACTGGTTGCTATTCTGAATGTTCTACCTTGATTGATTCAGCAATTTATGATCAACACACTTCACAATCTGAGTTAAAATCTAATGAGTCACACCTGGTATTGACAAATGATGCAAGGCAAATGGAATGCAACATTGAGTCCTTTCAACTACTTCATCAGCACCTCACACATCTGTTATCCACAACTAGGCATCGAACATGCAGTGCTCTCTTTCGTCAGGACTTATCCACATTGACAAGAACTGTGTTGCTGAACTTAGAACAAATGAAGCTTCAAATTACCAAAAAGAAGGTATTAATGGAAGACTCGAATGCTGCACTTCAAGTAATCTACAACCAATTTCAGCCATTTATCAATGGGGAATATTCCGCAGACTTCGATCAACATGTGACTAGAATTTCATTCAAGAAACATACTGGAATGGAAATTCATGAGTACATCAACACATTTATTCAACGTATGGATAATGTGGAAATGTACATTAGGGAAGTTGCTCAAGAGAATGTTCAGTCGAATGTGTTGAATGGGTGTCAGATAAAATCTAGTGAAAGTTGTGCTAAATCGGGCAATGGATCAGTTGAAAGAACGGATGATGCTGAATGCATTATATCAGATACAACAAAGGATGATGGAACAGAATGTACTGAATACAAAGGCTCAGAGTCGGAAAAGCTTGAATCAGATTGCATTTCAGTACCTCCTGTTATGCATGAGGAGAATACAGATGCCATCCCAGCAAATGATCCAGAGTTATGTAATGAGGTACCCTTAACTGATCAACATAATACATCCACTAATGTGCCTGATCATTTTTATCCTAACTATGATCACGATATTGATAAATGTTTCTTGGTTAAGCCTGAATCTAAAATCTTCAAAACTAATGACATGGTTGAAAAAGGGGTTTATGATGAACTTTCAAACAAATACTCAATTCTTGAAAAACATTGCATTTCCTTGGAAATTGCAATTCAACAAAGAGAAGAAAGTTTTCTTACTACAAACACCAGCATAAATCCGGAATTCCCAGAATTTCAAGAATTCTTTGAAATTAACCACTTAAAAACCCAGATTAAGGACAAAGATTCAACAATATGCAATCTGAAATTAGAACTCTCAAATCTGCATAAGAAATGTAATATAGGTATGGACAATCCTAACCATGAAGTGAGTAATACACTTAAATCTAGGAATGATGAATTGGCTCAGTGTGTGTCCAACCTATTGAGGGAAAATGAATCCTTAAGAAAGAACTTATTAGAGAACAATTCCAAGTTGATAGATCAAACTAATTCCTTCATGGCTGACATTGATGTCCTCAAAGCCCAAATTCAGGATAAGAGCTTCACTATTGTTTCCTTAAAAAATGAGCTTAGGAAATCTATTGGAAATAGGGTGAACACTAAGTTTGCAAAACCATCAACCTTGGGAAAGCAAACTGCTCAGAACAACTCAAAATATACTATAGTTAGGCAACCCAATGCTTTGAGAACTGAAAGAATTAAACCATCGAAATCTAGGCTTGCCTCCCAAGTTGATGCAAATACTGTTTTGACAAAACCAGTCACTTCACTACTTCATTCCGATATGATGAATAACAAACCCCAGGTTAATGTTCAAAGGTCAAAGATCAGGAATACTAGGAGTTCATCTAGTTCTCATAAGAAGCATCAAACGGCTGATCAATCCCCTAAGAAACCAACTAATTACAAAAGGACCAATATTCAAAAGAGGGAAGTGCCTACATCCAACTCTACTAGCAGCTATTTCAAATGGATTCCCACTGGCAGATTATTTAAGTTTACAGGATCTAAATGAACTTACATACCTAGATCTTGCCTTAAGTGGATGCCCACAGGAAAACTCTTCAAGAATATTGAACCTAAAGGGATTTCTATTAATGACATGCCTAGATCAAACTGTGCAACATCCAATAGTGAGATTACTCATGTCACTAACTCATCTATTTTCAATACTACATGTGCTTCTAGTGCAATGTGTCCTCAGTCTTTTTCAGGTACAATGCTCAATTCAATCAGGAACATCATGACTTGGTTTCCATCAGAAATGAATATTGCTCACTCAGGAGTTATAGCTTGCCAGAATTGATGTACCTCGTACTTTGACTCCTATTCGACTTGAATCAAGACTCGCTCTTATAAATCTGTGTACAAATCTATTTAAAAAAAAAAAAAACAATATATATATATATCTCTTGTTATCACATACACTCATTTTTTTTAAAAAAAATCATAATTTAAATCGTTTCCCACAATCTAATAAAAGATATATCTCTTGTTATCGATAACATCTACGGTCCTAGAAATGTCATTCAATAATGACACGGGATCATAGATGAAGTTCGAATAAAAGATATACTCTTGTTTTATAACGGGTGAGTTAAATTCAATCAATGTTCATTGGTGACATTGATTGAGGGGGAGAATTTTACAAGTTATCTCGTTTTTCTCTGCACCATTGTTGGATATGTATTGTGTTCAGATCTGTGTCTTGTCTTGTTTTGTGGTGTCCTCTGTGTTAGTTTGCTTATCTATGTTATGTTAATTTAACATGTGATTAATACTGTATTTGCATGCAATCTGATAAGTTCTTGGACTGATAGTATCAACAACACATAATATGATAGATAGCAACTTGCTTTTATCTGGATTAGCAACTTAAGACGTAGCGACTTGCTATTCATCTTAGGTAGAGACTTAACAGGTGCAGGGACTGAATTTGTAAACTTGGCATACTTGTGAAAAAAACCCTTCATCACGCCCTAACGACTTGCCATATTATCATTATTTTCAAAAACTTAAAAACAATTTTTCTTTCTTTCTCTCTCTTGTGTGCAATTCATCCTAGCGATTTGTGTGTGGTAAGTTTATGTTAATCAGTTTCTTGTCTCTAAATATGAGGATTATATGCATCCCCTAACTCATTTTCCTTAACAGATTCCACTGATCTTGATCCTCGTCACTTGCTTTCCTTGTCTAGGTTTGTTAATGGACTTTTTGAATGGAACAATTGATATATATGTGTTAATGGATTAAGGGTTGTTTGGATGCACTAGGGTTGATATAATTTTTCATACTTATATGTATTAATGAATTTGTGAGCGTCTTGTATGAGGTTCGATTTGGGTTGTGTTTCTGAAATTGTTTGTGTTTATGGATTAACTGTACTTGTTCTTAGTAGCAGTTTGATTGTGTTGAATGGTTTGAGGTGATATGCGTATGATATGCTTGTTATCTTGGTAACGTCTTACCTGCTATGATAGTGTTCTTGGTAGCGAGTTGGTGCATAAATTCATCATGGCGAGTTGCTATTTCTGAATACATTCAAGTTAGCGACTTAGTGAATTGATTTGTAGCGACTTAGCATTGTTACTGTTGATAGCGACTTGTCTTTACAAGTTAGCGACTTAGTAATTTTTCACATAGCGACTTGGCCTTGTTATTTTTGATAGCGACTTGTCTTTACAAGTTAGCAACTTAGTAACTTTGAATGTAGCGACTTGGCCTTGTCATTTTTAATAGCGACTTGTCTCTACAAGTTAGCGACTTGTTGGTTCAATTTTCATGTGGCGACTTGTTTTATTAAATTATTTAAGGCGACTTGCTATAATAATCTCATGCTAGCGACTTGGTTCAGGATTTCCTGTAGCAACTTGTATTGACAAATTGCTCTTAGCGACTTGCTATAACATTATTGTTTAAGCAAGTTGTATATGGTTTCTCTTGTAGCAACTTGATATGACAACTTGTTTTAACAACATGTTATATCATTTCTTCAATTGCGTTTTGTCTCATGAAATTATGTTATAGCAACTTTGTTCTCAACTAATTTGATTCAAAACCAACTTGTTTCTCGATAACTTTCTCTAAAGGAGTTGTTATTTTGAAAATACCAATGCTACTTAATCTATTTTCTATGCACCTCAATATGTGTATGGGTACTCTGTCTAGTTTGCTATTTGTTGTGTCTTTGTCATGAGATTGCATTCTATAGTGCTTAACTAATCACATCTTAACTAACATGCTCTCAATCATTGCTGTTGTATGTGTGTATCTTTAGATCTTCAATGGCAAACTCAACCTCATCTAAGAACCTTACTACCTCTGCTCCACCCAAAGTTCTTACAGACAATGAAATCTTTCCTGAAGATAAATGGGTAGAGATTGGAAAAAGTAACTGTTATGTAGATATGGAAAAGTTGCAACAAAACCCAATACTTAAAGTGTCAATTGATATCCTCAAAAACACCAATTTCTTCAGTGCCCTAACCAAGGAATGCACAATTCCCACCATTTACCTACAAAAATTTTGGAACACCATTGAATGGAACAAAATCACGGATCAATATACCTGCAAGCTGGATGATAAGGAATTTGTAATCAATTCTGACATTCTCAGCAAGGCCCTAGGAATCACACCATGTAACCCCACCATACGATCTGAACCTCCACCTAGTGCGGAAGAGCTAATAGTCTTTCTGATTGGTTTGGGTTATCAAGTTGGCATATCAAGGGCTTCTGACATCATCACCGGACACATGTACCAACCCAGGAGAGCAATGACAACAATTCTCAACTTATGCTTATCAGGCAAAACATCAGGGTTCGATAAAGTGAGGATTCCCATCTTGCAAATCCTATGGGGTATTTTCAATGGGGTGAATGTTAATGTCTTGGAACGTATCTGGGAAGAATTCTCGTTGTCAATGAACACATTTATCTCTGATAGAACAAACTTTCATAATAAAGCTCAGGGACGAAAGAAAGTAAACAAACTTGTGATTCCTAGCATCAGATTTTCAAAGCTTGTTATCCAGTACTTGCAACAGACTCATAACTTCAACCCTAGGAGTGAATCAGCCCTCCATAATGCTAAGGATGAATTTGTTATGGGAAATCTCAAATATATTGTTAGTGGTGTCAATAAAGAGATCTTTGGACTTCCAATTCCTGATACTCTTCTCACTGAAGATATTAAGAAGACGGATCACTTCAAACTGTACAAGAAAAGGGCTTCCAGATCCAGTGTTAATGTTGATGTCTCTCCCACTCCACCACAACCCAAAACTGCTAAGTCTACTTCTGGCTCAAAGACTTCATATGATGCCCTTCCAAAAAGGAGACGTGAAAGGTCACAACCTACTGACACCACTACCCAAAAGCAGAAAAGAAAGAAGAAGGAAGTGGAAAAGGGAAACGTTGAAGAAACTGAGGTTTCGAGGGGTAATATGAGTTTGATTGATGAAGATGATGTTGCGCTGCAACTAGGAATCAACCAAAGCCTAGAAAATCAGAATGTGAAAGCACCAGTAGGAGGACTTGTACTAAGGGAACCTGAACCTGCACAACGACAAGCAAATCCTTCCACTCTAGACAAAGGAAAAGGGATTGCTGGTGTAGATGCCAAACAAGCTGCTCACATGCTTCTGACCTTCTCCTCTTCACCGTCAAGAACCATCTCTTCTTCACCATCAAGAACTACCACCCAATATGAGCTAAGGAAACGAAGCATTGTATCATCTTTAGCTCAGAAACCAACTGGAACTGAAAAGGAGGTATCCAAATCACTAGAAGATACACATGTATCAAGTGATACCCAATCAGATAAGAACGATGATGAAGAATTTCTAAAAGACTCACAAGAGAACCTTGAGTCAAGATCTGATGAACACATGCACGTGGAAGAACCAAATCTGTCTACTGGTTCTCTATCTTCATTGAAGAACCTAGATACAGACTTCTCTTTCAGTGATCAATTCTTAAATGACAAACCCACAGATACAGAGTCTTCTAAGCAAGATAATGATAAAGAGGAAGCACAGTCCATGTTTACAGTTGGTATTCAGCAAGACACTTTAACCATCCCTCCTATGTCAGCACCGTCTCATACAACCGTACTTCCACCACCCAAACCCGCTAATGATCCATCAAAAGTTGTCACCATCCGTGAAACCATCACTCCTCCTGCCTCACCGCCTCCTGCTTCACCTCCTCCAGTCAAAAGTACTGAGCAATTTCTCGAAGAGGCTATGACACGTATTGCAACTATTGAGAAGCATTTTCCTATCGTCGTCAATAATCTTGATAGTCGTGTCAAAAAGCTGGAGAATATTAACCTCAATGAGATTGTAACAAAGGCAATAGAAGCTGATATTAAAGATGCAGTTGAATGGGTAATGAAGTCTCCATTACTTCAGCGATTCAAAGACTTGCCTATCTCTGACATGAGATCAGCTCTCTCAGAAAGAATGTATGAAGCAGGAGAGCATCTGGACGATACGCATAAGAAATTATACAAAGCACTCGAGGAATCGATGAGTCTTGATAATTATCTGTAGTTTGTACGAGAAAGAGATGATAAGAAGAAAAGAACGACAACTCCAATAAAATCAAAGGATAAGTCTGGAGGCCCCAAGCCACCACCACCTGCTTCACCTCCAACTGGAGGAGCTGGAACATCAGGGGCTGGTGGATCTTCTAATACAACCTCTACACCTCCACCACAACCACCATCATCACCACCAAAACCTTCCAATCTATCTAGCCCATCTGGAGATCAGGGAACTCATAAGAAATCTACAGCTTGGACCACATTTGATTCACGGTTCACACCCACATTCTCTTCTATTCCTGAAGATCAAGTGATTCATGAAGAATCGAATGTCACGGCAGAGTCTGGATCCGATGACGATGATGCATCCACCAAGCATATCCCCAAGCCATCTGAAGATGATTGGTTTGATGCATATGTTTCAGGTGAACGATCTAACCCATCTAGAGTTGCACCTTCAAAAGACACAATTCAAAGCTGGCTTACCGAAGAGAGACCTCATACTCCAGAACCTTCATGGTCCATCCCAGAGACTGACACGATGATTCCTGATAACAACTAGGCATCAACTATCACCAATAACTATAAAGTCCCAGCTGAAGACTCTCTTCTGCACTTCACTGGTGATATGGGAAGCTTCATTAGGTGGTTTTGTGAACAGAAGAGAATCTCGTCCATCACTCTAAAGGATCTTAAAGGACCAGCTTTTGAAATTGTCAAGGTTTTTCACTCAGATGCCAACCAGCTCCAATACCAGATGGAAGAATGCCATAAGATGCTGAATGATCAATTCAGTGAGCAGATCAGTCGTTTCAATGTGAACAAGCCTCTTCCTCTCGGTGGCGAACCTGGACAAATGACTATTCAGTCTGAATTCTTCTTCAACCATGACCTGGATTATCTGTGTGCTCGTTCTACTGAAAGAAGACCAGCTCTATCGATTTCAAAGATGAAAGCTGCTGCCTACTCTGATCAGGGTCTTGAACAGATGGTTCCGGATCAATTCTGGGCAGATAAAGAACAAGAATATGATATTGCTGCCTCATATGGCATTTCGCATTGGTGGTTCAAGAAGAAGAAGTTCTACATTGATAGACATAGTGCTAAAAAGAGTCGCAGAACTGTTCGATCCAAGCTGCGAATTCTAAGTGTTATCAGTGTAGAGATATTCCCAATCTATGGCTATGATTACCTTAAGAAGATAGTTCTTCGAAGAGCAGACCAGAAAGATCATGTGATAGAAGAAAATGACTTCAAACATCTGCTGCCAAATGACTTTGAAGATCTCTATCTCTTGAACCTCCAAGGACATCTTGACCATCTGCCCATCCGTGAGAAAAAGGCTCTTTCTGCTGCTGTCAACCTTTGGATCAGGGGCTTAGTCATTCGAAATAGGGTTGAGGATTTTCAGCTAGGAATGGAAAGCTACCAGACTAGGGTCAACCTTACAAGGCCACAATGGAATGCCTCAGGACATGAATTTTGTCACGAATATAGAGTTCTTGACACCCCTAGAGCCGTCCTCTTCACCGACAGATACGGGACTCGCATGCTAATGAGACTGTGCGAGCTCTACAAATTCAGTGATGGTACTCTCAAAATGGTGGAAGAAGAATTAAACTCTAGAGTGAATGAAATCAAAGTTGATCTGAAGCAGGTGGAACAAAACAAAATTATGGACTGATGAGGACTTGAAGAGGTGTGAAGATTTCATTGCTGCGATCAGGCGAAGACTTAAGACTCGAATGATCTTCCGTAGCATTGAAAGTTTTGTTGGTGGTAGACTTCGTGAAGGTCATTACAAACTGCTTCAAAGAACTGAATGAAGATATCTTCCGGAAGTAGTTTATGTTTTGTATTTTGATGTGTAAAAAGTGGTGTAAGTACTATAAACAACTATAATGTATGTAATAGTGTTAGGTTATGTATTGTGGTTTCCCTTTTGTCTAAAAAGGGAACCTCAGTGTTGTCCACTTCAGATCATATAAAACCGGACACATTTTTCTCCAACAAATGTTTTGTTTCATTCATATTTAAATCACTTGAGATCCAAAATCTCAAAGGATTTGAAATTTTTGATCGGGGGAGAAAATGTGATATAAATATGAAAGATGATAAAAGATGACCATTTTTTCTCAATGTGCATACTGCTCTCTAATATGTGCTAAACTCTTTTCGAATCTCGAAGCATATATTAAGGGGGAGCATTTCAAAACAAATACATATCTTAAAGGTACAAAGATTTTCATGTTTTTTTCTTAAGGTACCTTGATTATGTGTTAAATGGTTTCTAAAAAAATTTGGTAATCGTGGTAGTACTTCTATGAACTCTTTCCTCTATGTGATAAAATGATTTCAAATATTCTACGCACATATTGAGGGGGAGAATTTACCAAGAAAATCAAATGGCTTTTTCTATGAAAATCGTGATCAAAGAAAATATTTCAAAGTCCTCTTGCCTCCATGTGCTAAACAATTTCTAAATCATATGCACATGTTGAGGGGGAGGTTTTCTAAATGATGAAAACAATTAAGGTACAAAATGCTTTGATTTCGTATCACAAGTACCTTGATTGTTTTTCCAAATGATTTTTCAATTGGTTTTATGGAAGAATGAACTGTACCAAAAGACCCCATTTTACTTTATGTATGGAGTTATAAGGATGGTGAGGTTAGGTATTCATTCCCACGATCCGCCAGAACCGGAGGGATCTACCCAGGGACAATTCACTAGATAGTGTAGAAGTCCTTAGGTATGATGAAAAAAAGGAGAAAAGTGAGATATGGGAAGAGTGCGGACTGAGACAAAGCTAGTACTGGAATATACCCAACAAGGTTCTGGTTATGAAGTCTCGGTAAGCACTGAAGGGGTTGAAGAATGAAAAAGAATTGAATGAAAAAAGGGTGAAAATAAATAGCCCTCTAATTATTCAACCTTAGGGCAGAAACCGGGTTCAATTCATATGCTACTGGTGGTTACCAAGGTAACATCGGTATTGAAGACAAGACATCATGGACCCGGTGACGCACTGCACTACTTCTTCCCAAGCCACTCAAGTTCCTCTTAAAAGGACTTGTTTCATTCTCACGAGGAACCGACATTATCTATCGACTTTCTCTTAGAGTCTGTTGATATTGAAGAAGGAGACCCTCTCCCTAGTCTCCGAAATAGGATCTAAATATGCACAATTGAGTCTAGAGCCACGAGATCATCATATAAATCTCATTAGGACACTTTCAATGAAGACTCTCTGTTTCACACAATGTGGAAAGAGATATTATATCTTATGAGTCCTACGCATTATCCTTGTGGTATTGCGAGAACATCTGAGTGATATGCAAACATATTCACAGTGAAGATGGAAAGCCTTCTGGAGCCAACATCAAACAAGCTCCTGGTGGGTGGCATGTGAAATCTATCTAATAGATCAACCATGTGACAACTGAACAGAAACAATGGGGCGATTCAATCTTTTGAATCAATCCTGGTTCAGGTTATGGATTGACGGATACCTTTGAAAAACCGGTTGTTGTGCTTAAAAAATCTTTTCTTTAGCACATCGACTGTGTACTAATTTTTCAAAATAAAAGGTGTTTATGATTGATAATTGATTTTCATTAAAACCTTCGTTGTATTGCAAAAACTATTTCTATTGAGCAGTACACGATTGTTTTTCAAATCTCTTTTCATCAATCAGTGAATCGCAATTCGCTGGTTCACTCACTCCATGTTGTCTTCTTTGAGACGCTCCGGTTTGAGAACAGCTAGAGCAGCTGCGAAACCCTGTCAAGGAAATTCTTTGAAATTATACCTGATCACAGGCAGTACTTGTACTGATCAACGAGGAACCGTGGGCCGTGTACCTCAATTCAACGAAAGTGATCAAAGACACTTTCGTGCACTTTATTGCTAACTGTTGTAGGCAGGTACGCCCGATGTTTGCAGCTGATCATAATGAAGCAGTCAATCCATAGCCGCATGCTCACACTACACATTCATCTCTAAAGAAATCATGATTAGTGCATCAATGACTCTGATATTTTCTCTCCATGCTTCTGCTACGCCGCTGCCAATATCATGAATCAATGAAAGCTTCCGTTACTCTGATGAGAATATATCATGATCCAGAATGTGAGCATGTCGGTCCAAATGTCACAACATCATATGCTGGCAACACTACAATGGGTGATGCTGAGATTAACTGTGGCTGACGATCTCTATTAAAGCTCAAAGGTCATCAATGTGGATCAGCTCTATAACCTCCACGAAATATACATTATAGTTGGACAATGATGAAATCACCACGGAAGCACAATGTTTGAATATTTTGATGAGTTGATGTCTACGAGCTCAAGATTAAAGATTAAATAGAATGCTAGGATTCACAATGTAATTCATGGGGTGACCTCCCTTAGGGGGAGATTGTTAGGAATTGGAAATTCTACTGTGAAGCATCGGTCACCCCAAGTATAATCTAGCTTAAGTTAGCTCGTAGATATATCGTTACTTGTTTGTTTATTAGTTAGTTATTAGCGTAGTGCAACACCGTGGAGGAAGGACGGGTCTTTACCCATTGTATGACTGATCCACAGCCCGGAGGAGGGCGTAGTAGTTTGTATAAATAGCCCTCTCCCCTCAAGGGAGAGGGTTGGATGTTCATTTGGAATCTAACCTTCCATGAGTTTCTCTTTCTAGAATATCCCACTCTCTCTCTAAACCATCTAATTATACGCCTTATTTGTGTTTGATTGTGTGTTTGTGAAATCCAATATGTTACACTTTGCTTATCAAAATTAGTATTTTTCATACTTTGTTAAGGATATTTTTGGAAAGGATGAGGTTTTCAAAAAGTTGCTCCCCCTTAATATGTGCATGGAGATTTGAAAGTGTTTTGCACATATTAGGGAAAATCTGCACATTGAAACAAATCAATCACGTATCAATCCTTTTTGATTTTGACATAGATGCTCCCCCTCAACATGTGCATGGAAAATTTGAAATCGTTTGGCACATGTGGGGAGGGAGAACATGTAAATCACTATAAAACCATTTATCAAATTATCAGTTTAAATCCAATCTAAATCACAAATTCTCCCCCGATCACAATTATCAAATCATTTGAGACTTGTGATCTCTGTAGATTTAAATTGATTTTGAGAGCTTTTGAGGAGAATTGTGACTTGTTTATGAAAAACATTTTACCGATAAGGATCAAATCAGAGACTTTAAACTCCAAAGATTAAACATGCATGAGTATCTTTTGAAAACAATTGTATGACAAATAACCTTTTGATTTAATTGAAATCATTCTCCCCCTCAATCAATGACATAAGTTGTTGATTGAGAGACAGAGATTTTGACAAACGTTAAGTCCAGATGATTTTCAAAAATTGAGTCCGAGTTATTTTTCAAGGCTATTAGTTTTCATAAGATAGCAAATAATTGTTTATAGAATCAGAGCATGAGATTTGAAAATCAAGATAAAGCATGGCTCTGTTCTTTCTAAAAAAAAACGGGTTATAGACTGAAATGACTATAAGCCTCTTTTCATTTTCTCTCAATTTTTTTTTTTTTTTTTTTTTTTTTTTTTTTGTACATTCGAACAACATCTAAAGACCCGTGTCACTCTTTGAATGACAGCACAAAGACCGTAGATATTATCGAATCAAGAAAAACATGACAAAAAGACAATATTTTTTTTTTGAAATTTTTCAAATTTTTATGGATTTTTGAAAGTTTTATATTTTTCTATTTGCTTTTTGTTGGTTTTGTAATTTTGTGTTTTGTTTTTGAATAAATATTTACAAGAGATAGATGAAGAAAAATATTTTACTCCTCTTCTTCCTCTTGAAGACGTTTAAGTGTTTCCGGTTGTAGACTCTTTAGACCAAGTCGTGGAAGGATAAACTCAAAACGTTCTCTAGGAAGGGCTTTGGTTAAGATGTCTGCTAACTGGTATTCAGTCCTCACAAAATAAAGTTCCACCACATCGTTTTCCACTTGCTTCCTGATGAAATGATGTCGAATGTCGATATGCTTTGCTCTTGAATGTTGAACATTGTTGCATGAGAGAGCAATTGCACTTTTGTTATCACTATACAGAGGGATTTTGTTGAATTCAAAGCCATAGTCAGATAATTGGGATCTCATCCATAGGATTTGAGCACAACAAGATGACATGGCTATGTATTCTGCCTCTGTAGAGGATACAGAAGTACTCATTTATTTCTTTGAAGACCAGCTCACAAGCTTGTCACCCAAAAACTGAGCACCTCCAGAAGTACTTCGACGAGTATCTTGACATCCTGCATGATCAGCATCTGCATAGGCTGTTAGTGACATACCGGTGTCCTTCGGGTACCAAAGTCCCGTATTGATGGTTCCTTGGAGATACCGAAAGACACGTTTAACCGCTTCAAGGTGATTTTTGGTAGGCTTAGCCTGGTATCTAGCACACATGCATACATCGAACAAAATATATGGCCTACTAGCTGTGAGGTACATCAGGGATCCAATCGTACTACGATATTTCGTTTGATCTACCATGATCCCTGAGTGGTCCTCATCCAGTTTAGTACGCTCAATCATGGGAGTGTCAACAGGGTCACAAGTATCAAATCCAAATTTCTTTAAAATCTCATTTGCATATTTAGATTGATTTATAAAAATGCCTCCGGGACTTTGTGAAATTTGTAATCCCAAGAAAAATAACATTTGTCCCATCATTGAAATTTGAAATTTGGAACCCATTTCATTTGAAAAACGATCACATTCATTGGGGTCAGTTGAGGCAAAAATAATATCATCAACATAGATTTGAACGTGAATTAAATGTTTGCCTGACATTTTGGTGAACAATGTCGGATCAACTGCTCCTTTGCTGAATCCAGTAGATAGAAGAAACTTAGATAACGTATCATACCATGCCCTTGGAGCTTGCTTTAACCCGTAAAGAGCCTTCTTCAAGCGATAGACATGAGTAGGATGCTCTGGATTCACAAAACCTTCAGGTTGGCTGACGTATACGACTTCTTTAAGATCTCCGTTGAGAAAAGCCGTCTTTACATCCATCTGATAGACTATCATATTCTTACTTGCAGCATTAGCCAGGAAGATTCTGATTGCCTCGATGCGTGCAACTGGAGCAAATGATTCTTCAAAGTCAATACCCTCCTCTTGAAGGTATCCTTTTGCAACTAATCGAGCCTTGTTTTTTAACACATCACCATGCTCATCAAGTTTTACTTTGAAGATCCACTTAAGAGCAATGATCATAGCACGGTCAGGAGCAGGTACTAATTCCCATACATCTAGTCGATCAAACTCATGAATTTCTTCCTGCATGGCATTGAACCAGCTGTCTTCATTCATGGCAGTTTTAACGTCTTTTGGTTCGATCTTAGAGAGTACGAAGTTGAAGAAGCACCATAAGGCATCAGTTGCAAGTTGTTTACCAGTGGATACTGGACGAGAGAGGTTACCAATGATGTTGTCCAATGGATGATCATGTGTCTATTTTCTGAGGTGTTCATGTGGTTGTTGTTGAGGAACTGAAGTAGCAGAGTCATTTTCTCCTGATGAAGATGGTTCTGATGATGGTTCAGGAGCAAATATGTTCTCAAAGGGGGCATTTTCGGGAGTAGCAAAGGGATTAACTTCATCATGGGTGCCAGAACCAATTCCATGATGTACACTCGATGATTGATGATTTGTTGATGAGACAGAGTGATCAGCAGCAGGCGCTTCTTGACTTAATGACATTGAAACTGATGGGTTAACTTCATTGATAGGGATAGGAGCAGCCTCTGTTGATGGTATTGATAGATCATTAGTATTTCGCTCATAGTGTTCATCAAACATTAGATCAAACAATTTCTTCAAATCATCTTCTGAGGGAGGTACATAAGGAGTTGCTGGTGACGGACTTAGTACAAGATTAGAACTGATAGGACTACTTAATGAAGGTTGAGATGCGGGTCCAGAACTGGATTGTCCTGGAGCCATTTGCCCGGACAGCTCATCGAACTTGACGTGAATAGTTTCCATGATATCTCGAGTTCTTTTGTTGTAGATTCGGTAACCCTTCTTGTTTGATGCATAACCAACAAAAACTCCAATATCTGCCTTAGCTCTTAATTTACCTAGATCTTGACCGTCATTTGTTGGATAGCACAAAGCACCAAACACACGAAGGTAGGAGAGATCAGGTTTTCATTTATGGACAAGTTCATATGGAGTTTTTCCATGAGAGGTGTGTATAAGGGAACGATTTTGGGTGTAGCAAGCATTGGCAATGGCTTCAGCCCAGAGAAACATTAGAACCTTTGAATAAATTAGCATTGTTCTTGCGGCTTCCACAGGAGTTCGATTTCGTCTTTCAACTACACCGTTCTGTTGAGGAGTTCGTGGAACACTTCTTTGATGACTGATTCCAACACTTTCATAGAACTAAATTAAGTCTTTGTTAACGAACTCTGTGCCATTGTCACTTAGAACAATTCTAACAATATTGCTGAGTCGAACCTGAAGCTGTTTGATAAGTTTGATGATGACGTCTGGAGTTTCATCCTTTGTCCTCAAAAACTTTACCCAAGTAAATCGAGAGTAGTCATCAACAACGACTAAAATATATCTCTTCCCATTTATCGTTTGCACTCTCATTGGTCCGCACAAATCCATATGAAGGGTATGAAGAACTTCCATTACTGAGTTTGTGGGTTTGGGTTTGTGGGCATATTTCGTGCTTTTTCCCAATTGGCATGCTGAACAAAGATGATCTTTTTCATATTTTAATCTGGGTAATCCTCTTACAAGGTCCTTTCTGGAAAGATTGTTAATGGTGCCGAAGTTCAAGTGATTGAGACGACGATGCCATAACCATGACTTTGTTTTCGAAGCCTTTGACAACAAGTAGATTGGAGAAGACTTCATCATGTCTTCGGTAGAGATGGTGTATAGATTTGAACCACGAGTTCTTCTTAACAATTCCACACCATCAAGTTCTCTAACGAAACAAGTATGTTTTCTAAAAGCCGCTTCTAGATCGGAATCACATAATTGACCAACAGAGAACATGTTATGACCAAGACCTTCCACATAATATACCCTGGAGATTACACTTTTACCAACAACATAGTATCCATAACCCATAATTGCACCAAAATGGTCGTTCCCGAATCTAACAGTCCCGATGAATTTACTCACGAAGTTCATGAGCCGCGAGCGATCTCCAGTCATATGCTTGGAACAACCTGAGTCCAGGTACCACAGAACGATTTGAACGATCTGCAGTTGAACATAGACAAGAATGGATAACTGGATAATTGGGATCCCCATGCAAGAATGGGTTCCATTTGGTTAGTAACAGTGATTGGAACACCCACATCAGAAGTAGAAACAATGGAATCATCAGAAATAGATGCAGTGCTAGTGTACGTATTTGACCTATTCAAAGTATGTTCACTTCTTAAGGGAATAGTTCTACCAGTAGGCAACCATTTTCTAGTGGGCATTGACTTGGCAAATTTAGGGCAAAACTCATTAAACTTACGGCCAGTAGGTATCCATTGATAACCTATATTACTGAATTTTCTTCCTGTGGGTTTCCAATGTTTTCTAACTTTCTTTCGCCTATGCTTTTTAGCCTTCTTACCTTGATTTTTAACATTAACAGTTTTAACTGGGCATTTGACAGCATTAATCAAATCATTCACACCACATTCATGATTAGTAACAGAAATCAAGCATTCATCATTACATGGTTTGCAAATAGTAGCAGAATTCAAATTAATTACAGTACGCTTATCGCTAATACTAGAATCAACACGATTCATTTTATTCAACTCAAACTTAGTGTTCCTAGGGTGGTCTTCTACTTTCTTCCAATGCACATTCATAGCTTGCGAGGTCCTATCTTGCTTTGTATTGCCTGGAGGCTTTGACCCGCTTGCTTTAATGTCACTGATTACTCCTGTAGAGGGAATTATGGGAACATTAGTTGGTTTGTCTACTTTATGCATTCCTGAACTAGACGTGCAGGGATCTGAACTACTTGAAGGCACTTTAGAGTTCACTTTCTTATTATTGGGCATAGAATGGTTTGTATACTTGGCACTAGGCATAGAACAAGGCATCACAGCTTTATCTTTCGCACCTAAGGATTTGGGACATGTTGCTATTAAACATTATAGCAGCTCCTGAGATTGTTTGGCCTGAATGCAAGCAAACCTAATTTCTCTATCAAGTGGCTTATTTATGAAATCCTCTTCCACAATCTTACGGAGACATTCTAGACTATCCTTAAGGTGAGTGAAGTAGTTACGAAACACAATTTTGTTATTTCTAAGATGAGGAGGAATGTATTTAACAGTCACAGTATATTTGCAGTCTGTAGATGACTTTGATGCAACATTCTCATTAAAAACAAGTGGCATTTTCCCTTTTTCCTGACTCTTTAGATTCTCAATTTCCTTTTGTAAAGACGTTATTTTTTCGTTGTTCTTGTCACGAGTGACTTTCATTGAATCATATAACTCTTTAAAGTGTCGTTTACCTTTTCATTTTCTTCTAGAAAACTCTCATTTTCCTTTTGTAAAACATTAACCAAATTTTGAAGATGAAAAGTTTGAGAACACCGAGAATCTAAAGGAGGAGGCATTTGGGAGCCAGTCACGTTGTTCTTTTCACCCTTTAGTTGTGAAATTTGGGCTTTCAATTTTCTGATCGTGTTACAGTGAGCTTGAATCTGTTCGTCACGTTTGTTTATCTGAAAAACTGCATCAAACTCTGGAACATTTGAGGATGTCTTGATGTTTTGAAATTTTCTTTAAGATGTTGATATTTTAGTTGTAAATCAAAATGTTCAACTTCTAGCTTAGAAAGATGTTTCACCAAATTATCGTGATCATCCTGATCAATTTTCTCATTTAGTTCTAAGTTTTTGTTTTCAAGCTCAATGACACGATCATGGTAAACTTTCAAAGCAACAGATAATTTATGAAATCAAGAAGCAGTAATTGAATACTTTGTTACAGTATAAAACACATCTTGAGCAACAAAACTCGAAATCAAGTTCTCATTTAAGATATGTAAGTTTTTCCTTTTAACTTCATTATATGTGAGTTCCTGTTCATAATCATTGACCTCAACTATCATTGCATCAAATTCCTTTTTCATTTCTTTAATATATGAGATTATTCCTTTTTGAAGACTCTCAAATTGACCTTTTAATTGTTTAAAGAAAGGCATGACCTCAGTTAAATAGCATTCTTTAGTTTGCTTAAAACCCCTTTCTCCCTCAGTTATCCCTGTAGGTGTGATTCTCTTCTTACATGTCTTTTCAAAATCAGTGAATAGTTGATAAACAACATATAGGCTGATTAAGGTTTTGCTATTAGTGGCAATAGATCTAGGAACTAAATGAATTGGTGTATTTGGAGGATACACAGTAGCTGCAGGCATTTTCCTAAGGGGAGTCTTTTCAACAAGATTTTCGGCTTTTTGCATTTCCATATCCTTTTTCCAGAACAATTGTTCAGGAGTTAATAGAGTCTGAGGCTTAAACTTATTTAAGGAGATCCAATTTTCCTTAGTGTAATCATGGGGTTTGATCGTTATATTATTCTTTTTACACTCAGGATCTTCTAGCTTCTTATTCATTTTCTCCCTAGAGGCATCATTTAATTTTCTATCCTCTTCCGTGCTTCCAACACAAGATGGTTGTTAGGAATTAGAAATTCCAGGTATTAAAGAGTCGGTCACCTCAAGTATATGTAGTCGTAGTAATTCTTAAGTTAAGTAGTATTTAGTTAAGTATCACCGTGGAGGACGGACGGGTCTTTACCCACTGTATGCCTGATCCACAGCCCGATGTGTGGCGATTTATGTAAGACTATAAATACTCTCTACCTCCCAAGGTAGAGAGTTGGAGCTCATAATAATATCTTTCACTTTCTCTCACTAAGTTCCCTAAACCTTCACCCATTTCTGGGCAGGCAGGAGGTGCCACTATGAATTGATTTATGATGAATTGAATTCTTAATGATGCTGATGTATATGAACTCCACTGGCTGAGAAATTATGGACCTTAAAGATTAAGGATTGTTGGTAGAACACAACCTTCGTGCCTTCTCCTATCTTTTAATTTACTACGGAGATCCCTCTTTTACTTATTCTTCGATCTTCTAGGACTCACATTTTTCTTATTATATTGCTAGTTTGGGGTACTAATGTGATTCCTTTTAACCTAGAGGAATTTATTCAAATTCGGAGTCTGAGATAATTGAGGACTTGTTAACAAGACCTTTTTCCTATACCTTTACGTTTTTCGGCTTTTAGAACAACTTTTCTGAGGGGAATCCTTTTACGGACGTCGATGACACATAGGAGGTTTATGTGGTTAAGTAAATCAAGGATCTAGATAACGGTGATTATCGTTTTGGAATTAGTCGGATATACAACAAATAGTTGATAAGTGACTAAAACTTTTCTGTACATTCTTCTCTTAGTGTGGATGTCCCTATTG